>DWLS01004087.1:0-14542 GCA_018246255.1 Pachliopta kotzebuea | reverse complement strand
GCCGTTACCGTGGCCGCTACCGTAGCCAGGACTAGCGAGGCCGCCGGGGACTAGGGGCCTTGGTTTTGGTTGTGCCAAAACCAAGGCCCCTAGTCTTTTTCTTAAAGTATTCTAATTGATATTGTTTTTAAGTATCTTTGATGTGAAAATCTATTTTAATGATGTCTCAAGCTCGTTGTAATGTAAACATGTTACAAAAAACATGTTTTCCATTTTCTTTTAACTAAGTATAAATTTTTATAATGGATTGACATAGTTTTCTCTAATTGACCACCCAACTATATACATTTTGAGGGTGGCACTCAATGATGATATACATTTTTGAAAAATATAGGAGTTTTCAATCTATTAATTGTAATACCATAGAGCAGTGTTTTTTGATGAAATCAAATTTACAGGGCACTTGTGCAAAAACCCGCGTCGACTATATCGCCAAAATTTGTTACAGAATTTAATACTTTCTATACGAAAATAGATGATAACGTATTAAATCAAATTGAGCTCTAGGAGCACGTAGAAGTTAAAAAGAGAATAAAAGCGGTACTTTTTTTAATTTAAATGTGTACAAAAACCATTGTGTAAAAAATAATTTGTAAGAGTTGGGTTTTCTGTAGGTCATGGAAGAGTATCCTCTTATAAAGGTACCTTGTCAGGGCGAATTCCTGCTATTTGTATACGAACTGTTAGAGAAGCCCGAGAATATAACAGAGAAAAAAGTTTATCAATGATTGGATGGAACAAGGACAAGGACAGAAGGAGGCATTTTGGCTATTTTACAAGAAATGGTTTGTGTATAACCATAGAAACATTGATTTCGCATAAGATTTTTTCTAGGATAATTTTTCTCTATTGTCACTTGTTATAAAAATTTGGTCGAGTAATTTTCTGGAAGAACTTAATAATTTTTTGCATTAAAAAGAATTTGCTTCATTTGCCGTCGGGTAGCTTAGAATTCTACCTCTCTTTATGTTCCCACGCGTATTGTAAGAGGCAATGAAGGGATGTACCACTAATGCCAACACAACATTGGCATGACTTATGGCGTACTCATCAAGATGATAAGGCGAGCGTCGGGATGCCCTTTGCCAAATGCGGTCAAAATCCTAGGTAATAGAGTGAAACAAAGGTTTTAAAGTATTTTCGCTAAAGCTTGGGAGAAGCTACTTAATGAGGCAGAAAACTGATGAGAACAAAACTCTCACAACCACGGTTCTTTCTGAAATTAAGGACTACTATGGCAAGCTGTGATCCGCGAAGAATCTACAACACGAGGATCTCAGAGCTTAACTGTCACGCCACGTTACAGATAAGTTGTCTCTTATGTTAGCTCTTGAGCAGCTTAAAATTAAAAAAGGCCCCATGAGAAAGCGGAATCTTAAGAGTTTAACCTTGTTTGTACATACACCTTAGTTCTATATCTTTAAAAAATTGTATTTTTTTCTGAATTTCAATCCTGAGTTGTTCTCTATGTGTGAAAGCTATAAGTTACACTTTAATTAATTTTATACATCGCTAATAGTAAGTTCACAGATTCGAGCACATTTTCTTGTTGTAGACAAAAGCGAAACACGAAATTTAAAGATATGCGGGTATTTATTGCCCGGTGTCAGTATATTGGGCATAAATGACCTTAGTTTGTTTCGTTGTTCTGTATTTGAGATGTTGAAACAAAATATTGAAGAAGAATATTTTATAAAAATCATGGACCTTACTCAAGATGTACGTTAAATATTGATACAGAAAAGCTAGTGATCTCTCCGTCATATTTAGATTAATCAATAGAGTATGAAAATAAAAATTGCGATTGGACTCCAATCTAATTTTTTTTCCTAAAATATATCACTGAAGCCCTGGCAATTGTAGTTGTAAACGCATAAATATATTTGTTACACTAGTATAACAGGTACCTAAATATAAATTTTCAAATAAAATACAGTAATTTTATGAAGTAAGTGCATGTTCTGTTTTCTCGTTTTTTTAACTAATTTTTTTGTAGATGTATTTAAAATTGGAAATATCACAATACTTGGACGAAATTATTAAAAAACCTTAAGGATTTCAATAGGGATACTTATAATCGAACTCAATTATTTAAATCGGGTGAATACAGTATTCACGATTTTCTCGATCAAAATGGCTTTAATATTAAGCAATAAGGATTGCGAAGAATTATTTAAACTGGTTGAAGATTTTTGTCTTGACTTAGGAACCATGGTGCAAATAAATGTAAGTGTTTTACTACTAATTTATTCTATAGTAACAATTACTCCTTTCGCTTTTATGGCAAACGAAGTTTTTTGAAACATTTTAAATCTAATCAGATAGAACCAATAAAAACTGTTACGAAAAAAAATTTTTTTTGCAGAATTACTACTGAATATCTCGATTACAGAAAACTTTTTACTAATAAGTCAAGAACAGATATTAAAAGGAGGGCATGTCGATGGCAATGATAGGAATAAAGCATTTCAACGCAGAACAGCGAAAATATTTGAAGAAAACTACGCAATTTGGGGCCCTGAATGCGAGAGTAAATTTATGAAATATCTTTTTATATTATCCTTTTACTTTTTCTGCAGAATTTCCAATATTCAACAGCTAACTTATAATTAATCAGTATTTAATTATCTATTATTATTGTGTAAATGCTCTTTAATATACACAAGATACGGCAGTTTTTTTTAATATTTGCATAAATTTAAACGCAAAGATAGCTCGGCGTTTGCCTGTTGTCCGTTAAAAGTCGAGAGCATTACACATTTGTTAGTAGTGTCCGACTTATGGTAAAGAAAGAGCGGGAACTGGAGACAGAATCTGTCATAAAATTTGGTGTAGGTAGTATATTAGTAAGAAGAAATTAAGAAATAAGATAGTGATCTTTTGGAAATACGTTGCCTGTAAGATAATACGCAGAAATAAAAGAAATAACATTGCATATATGTGTAAAATTTTAAGTTATACTTGTTTTGTTATGCTTTAGAATTTTTCATTAACTCAAAAATTACATTTTTATAATGTAAAAGTTAGCACGGACTTACATATTCTTAAAATTGATTAAAACACTATACTATTAAAAAAAATTATTAAAAGTAAATGAAATTTCCTATTATGTCAGAAGATGTTACGCCCGGTAGAACTACATCAGCTAAATTAAAATAATGCTGTTTAATGAAACCTTTAAGTATATGTAAGTCTTCAATATAAGTACTAATGTTATAGCCAACTTTGAAAGAAATTTATGTATGTTTTAAGAATAAAATAAAATAATGTGCGATGTAGAAGTGCAGTATTCTGTGATTTAATAAATACATGTATAATATACGCTGGTCTGTGAAACCCCGATTCTCTCACTGTATATTTGCGATATATCGAAATCGGAATAAAAATTCGCTTACCGGAAGTAGGATTGTTCATTATTTTAGTGAAGATCCCAATTAGTTAAACGTTATTTTAATATTATCTGTCAAAATAAGCAGGTATTCAAATTTTGGCCAACTTCCGATAGGTCAACCAGAATCAGAAGTACCTAAATTCTTTTTTTGGTGAAGAACACTTTTACTTTAATAAAGATTTCAAAAATATGCACTATTAAGGTACTTGGCGAATTATGACCCCACTTCCGATTGCCCGGTTATACCAGAATTGCATATAAATAGTAAATTTTACTTTACATATACTTACATATACATTAAGTTAAACGAATTTGGTGATACAAGTCAGCAGATTGAAATGAGATGCGGACCTCAACTATAAACAATTCATTGAGTCCATAGCCAAGATAGTTGCAAGGAAACTGGGGATCCTTGCTAAAGTTCAGCAGTACTTCACCCCCAGGGGAACTTTTGACGCTCTATAAAGCACAGGTCCGGTCGTGTGTCAAGTATTGTGACAGGTGGCTCATTTCTAATAAGAACATCAAAGGAGTGGAACAACAAATACGATGTGGGTGTTTTCAAAAAAAAAGAATAAATAGACACTTACGAGGTTAATGCGCTTTACCACCATGGACCACACCGTCACTTAGCACCGGGTGGGATTGTGGTCAAGCATTGACCAGTAAGTTTATAAAAAGAAAATATATATACATAGGAATAAACGTAAGTATCGAAAAGGCCCCACAAGGTGGACCGACGATTTGGTGAAGGTTGTGGAAATCCACTGGCTGCAGATAGCGCAGGACCGATTGCTGTGGAGATCTTTGGGTGAGGCCTTTGTCTAGCAATGGGCGTTTATCAGCTGGTAATAGTGACTTCAAGTATTCCCACAGAATTCTCTTAAAATAATGATTCTCATCCTGTATTACGTGTATCCCGTGAGGCATACGGGATCATATTGAAGATACGTGAAAATTATGTTGGTAATGTTGGAAATATTGAGAAGTTAAGACACTTATCTTCTATAAAATATTATTATAATGTATTGTAAACGTACTTACGTACGTACTTTGAAATAAAGCGTATAATTAATAAATGACCAAAGTGCTAGGGGGTAAAAGGGAGATTAAATGTACATTTCAAAGATTGTTGAAAAAGCACATACTAGATAGACCAAAAGTGAAAGGCGGTACACTTATCGGAATAGTTATTGTGGTATTAGAGGAGAAATACCCATAAATGAAAAGCTTTCTAAGTATGGGAAAGAAAAAAGTTGGGAAGGACTAGCTTAAAGGAAGCAATACCGCGAGCTTTCAACTCAGGTATGGAAATTCCTTCGAAGTATAGACGTAGGGAACTCATCAAACATCTCTAATGTTCCTTTTGATTTAACCGCACTGAACCAAAATTTTTCTAAAATTCCTAGTACCCTTACAGATTCCGTTAAATATGCTACTCTGTTTAATCTCTCTAATGCTCCTAAACCGAAATGTCCTCCTTTCAACTTTGAACAAGTTAATGAGTGTGAAATAAAAAAAAATCATAATGTCTATTTCCTCTAAAGCTTCTGGTTATGATAATTTAAGTATTGAAATGCACAAGCCCGTCATTAATGAAGTGGTTCCGATAATTATTTATATTATAAATTATTCCCTTTAAACCAACTCTTTTACCTCTTGCTGGAAAGAAAGCTTTTGTAATTCCGTTGCCGAAAACATCTAATCCAACCTCTTTGACCCAATTTCGTCCTATTTCTGTCCTGTCTGTCTTTTCCAAAGTACTAGAGAATGTAGTCCAAAAACAATTTCCTTTTTTCTTTCCTCAAATGACCTCCTGTGTCCATTACAATCCGGATTCCGATCTGGTCATAGCACAGTTAGCGCATTACTTAAAGTCACTGATGATACTCGACTGGCAATGGACAATAAATATCTATCTTAACACTGTTAGATTTTAGTTGTGCTTTTAACTTGGTCGACTATGATATACTTATTGGCCTTTTAGCGTCTCTAAATATGGCTTCCACAGTTGTTTCATGGTTTGATTCTTACCTAAAAGGCCGCTCGCAGCGTATCCGGTATGATGCGAACTTTTCCGAGTGGTGTGAATTGGATGCTAGAGTTCCTCAAGTAAGTGTGCTCTCCCCACTTCTTTTTTCCATCGTTATTAATGGCCTTACTTCTGTATTAACTTCTCAGTACCATCTCCATGCTGACGATTTACAGCTGTATCGCCACACTCCTATTCAGGATATTTCTGGAGCTATTGCTTTGGTCAATTACTAGATAATATTAGTTCTTGGGCGAAATCTTTTGGCCTTCTTGTTAACCCGGTAAAATCACAGGTTATGCTTATCGGTAACTCATATTTCCTTAATAAATTAATTAATACAAACCTCCCAAAAGTATTGTACAATAACACTGAAATTCCATACACGAATACTGCTAAGAACTTAGGTCTTACAATTGACAGTCACTTGTCCTGGTCTGCTCACATTAATAACATCAGCAAAAAAAGAACGTCTCCAAAATCTTTACATATGATTTATTTGCGGTTTTTGTAAATTTTACCACGTTTCTGAGTACAGGTCTCAACTGAAATGGCTACCCGTTCGGAGGCGACGGGATATGCACATTTTATCTTTTCTTTACTCTTTACTTACCAGTCCTCACACTTCTTCATATCTCTGTGAGCGCTTCGAGTACCTTGTTCCTTACGGATCTCAATGTCGCTCCTCTAAATCTTTACTTCTCAAAATACCAACGCATTGCTGAAAGAGTACTCTTTTTAGGGTTAAGCTCGCCTTTGTGACACTATGTTACTTTTATTAAATAGTATTGTTTTATATATATAATATATATATACGTGTAAGTGTACATAAAGAAATAAATAAATAAATCAAGCTGTCTGAGTAATTGACGGAAGCTCATTAATATTCAATAAAATATTCGTGATAAATATAGATAATCGGTGTTATTTACATAAAACATGAGATTCTTTTATAGAGATATTTTTATGCTTTATAAACGAACCACAGAAATATGTTACGTAAACGGCAACGAACAGAATGTCGAACTTTGCAGAGCTGGCGAAATTGTTCAGAGGTCTTCCAGAACGCTTAATTTACGTTGCAATAGTACAGCCCATAACAGCGCCTGTCTTCGGTATATGATAATAATCATTGAAAACTTAGGGTTTCTAAAACATTTGAATTATTCACAAAGAGCCTTTCCATAAAACATACAGAAGCATCTATCTAAACGCAACATTAGTTCTATTCGAAATACTACTCTTAATCTCATAAATAATGAAATCTTCCTTACTCAATAAACCAAACAACAATACTAGTTTTTAATTACAGAGCAAGATTTGGACTTCTTTTACAGAGGTCAGTGTCCTCTCCCAAAAATTATCGCTAATTATTAGATATAGATCGAATATACGCATTCATTCCCGTTTTTTCAAATCATTTATTATAATTAACAAAATTTTAAATAAATACTATGCAAATCATGTAAGCGCATTGAGGATGTATACAAATTGAGTGTGTATGTGCAGATCGGTAGGCGTTTACTTAAAAGAATAAAATTTGAATAAATTATAAACAAAAATGCATTTGTATAAAAAAGATCTGGTAAAAGAAAATATGTAATTTTTAAAAACATTTAAACTTTGCAGTTTCCTCATAATTTAATTCTAAAAGACAGCTCCTTTTTGTTACCATCATATCACAACATGATTTATCTTTTTTTCTGTCTGGTCCAAAGTACTGGAAAATGGAGTTCAAATATCACTAGAATGACATGTTCGAATATTGCTAAGAACTTAATCTTACAATTGGCAGTCGCTGGTTCCGGTTTGCTCACATTACTAACATCAGTCAAAAAATTAACTACTCTATTCGATATCTTAAACCATTCAAGATGTTTCTAGCTTTAAAAAAATAAATTGTTATTAGCTGCTGGTTCCGTATATACTACGTGTATTATAAAAAATAAAAATATAATTACTTATGAAGAATGTTAATTTTTTATATTTAATATGCGTTAGAAAGTGTTAATTACTTTTATATATCATAGTGTACATAAAATTTTACTCATGTAAGTGGATATAGCGTATAAATAAAAATCATGAATTCGTTACGTAACTAATCTCGTTATTCATTTAAAATTAAAAAAATTATCAAAAAGCCGATACAAACAAGTACGTCCAAAAAAAATTAATATCGCCGGTCCAATATTCCGTGGTATATTGTAGTGATTCTGCTGCTTTTTTTAATGTGCAACTCATTGATCATAATCAGCCGATAATCGTCTACTACCGGATTTAGGCCTCCTCCAATATTGGCAGGATTTGGGCCATTTCCCACCACGCTGGACCAATACGGGTTGATGGGGTGCCAGAGCCTCGTTTGTAGATTGGCAGGGTGCACCGCGAGCGGGTCCCGTGAGCTGTTCTGTGGGAACCCTTACACCCTGACGTATCAACAAACTGATAAAGGAAATAATTTCACTTATGACTTAAATCGTTTTAAGAATACGGTGTAATTGGATTGAGTGCCGTTTCAGAATTTCAAAATATCATATAACTAATTAACTACTAAATGAAGTACCACATTAAACTTTGTCCTCAAATAGTTTGCGTTTCACAAACGTGTAAACATTAAATATATGTCAGTATGTTACGTGTAATTAAAGTGCCAGGTTTCTATTTCTGGAGACTCTAGGCAGGTACCACTGCAGCTAATGTTTCTGTCGCCAAAACATAGTGTGACAAATTTTATTGTGTTCCAGTTTCAAGAGTGCTGTATGCTAGCGAAGTTACTGGGGTAACGAGACTAAAGACCTTACGTCCCAAGGCGACGAACGCAATGTGGTGTTGTATATATCATTTTACCGGTGCTGTGTTCTTGGACAAGCTTATCATATATCATCATTTGAACGTCTTAATAACGTTTCGATTTAGGGAATGTGTGAAGGCATTATTTTTTTTATTTTTCATTAAGTTACTTGTAAGTTTTAAAAATCATACGTATTATGATTTAATTTATATGTATATTATGTAATAATTATAATGACAAAAAAAGCAATTGCGAAATAGACGCTACAAAATATTTTTATTTTGAACGATATGTAAGGCAAATGCCGATCTGTCTAGTAACTTAATTGATCAACTAACTCCCTTATCTGACAGATGATCTATCCTCGAATTTTTTTCATTCTTTATTGACTAGGTATCTCTTCTAGTCAGATAAGTTATTTATCCAGGATTTTAATTAGACATCGTGGAATAGATCCTAAAAGTTGACGTAAAATTCCATTAAATCATTACAGGACTCACATTTTCATATACTAATAATCAAATTTTACTTTCAAATTGAAATTTATTTTTATCGTTTTTGTTTATTAGTTATGAAATAAAGCGTCTTTCGTAAGTTAATCATTTAGTAAGTATAAATATTTAGAGAGTATAAGTCATTTTTTAAGAGCGTTTTACCTTTCCTTTTCTGTATATTATATATATATTTTTATAAAATTTAGTATTTTTTTCTAATCTGTTAATACTTAACATGCGAATAATTCTTTAATCGATTTTTATGAGTAATAAATTCGCTATTAAACTTCACCATTGTTCTACACTATTATTGTAGGTTGACGTACAATCAGAGTGTACATAAGGAAAAATAGCGTTATATATAAGAAAACATTATAAATTTCTCAAGCAGTTTATGAACGTGCCATCCAGTTTTACTCGTCAATACAATTATGTTTAAATTATATCAGAAATCCTTGAGAATGATGAGCGCAAGGTATTCATTACAGTTAGTAAGGCATTTTGATATTTTTTTTAATACATAATTGAAAAATAATAATTTTTTTTAAAAATTATTTTAAACAAGAATTATGTTTTATCCTTCAGAATAATTTATTGTTTAGATAAATATAAATTGTTTTAAATGACATTTTTAAACGTTAATATATTTTTTATAGATAGTCGAGTAGTTATTCGTATTAAGTACAATTTTTCAGAGCATCTGTGCGAAAACCGCCATCGACAATATCATCAAAATTTCTTACAGAATTCAACACTTTCTACCCGAAATTAGTAGACGATGTTTTAAATCAATTAAAATACTTAGAGTATGAAAACGTAAGGAAAAGGATTAAAGAGGTATTGTATAATTCAATTTAAATATTACTATCCATGTTTAAGTTAAGTTTTTTTTTAAATTTGTTTTTTCTATAGGTCGTGGAGGAATATCCTCTTGTAAAAGTTCCTCTACAAGGCGAATTTCTCCTATTTGTTTACGAGTTGTTAGAGAAGCCCGAAAATATTAATGAGAAAAAGATTCATCAAGGATACGTTTTGGCTATTTTACAGGAAATAGTATGTATACAAAAATAATAACACATTTCTTGTATAATTTTCTTCCGTTTATCGCGAGTTATTATAACGTAAAAAAATCAGAGTAATATTGTAAAAAAAGTTATAATTGGAAAGAATAGAATAGAAATTAATTCAGAGGTTGAATGCACAACTTAATTCTGGAAGGAACAAAAATTTTAACTTTCAGTCAAATTTTTACGTACACGTTATTTCTAAATCTTTAAAAGTAGTTTGTCTTTACTGAATTTTTAATGTCGGAGAACAGTCTTAGCTTAGCCTACCACTATGTATTTTTGGTCGTTTTAAAGCAGGGCCATGGAAATCCAACCTTCGCTAACATCGGCTGCTTTGCATAGTTCCACCTCAGGAGAAATACTCCTTTTCTCCTCAGACAGGACGACTCGGAACATATAGCGTGCCGTCTTCTCGGCCTCTTATTTTCCCTGAATCCGTCGCGCAGATACCATAATATGGATCTGGTCATGAGCTCCGCCGTGAACTATCGTTAAACTATTATACAGCCGCTAAGGATAAGGAGAGAGGTGAAATGATGTACCTGATCTTCAAAAACTGATCTTCTGAAGCGTTGCGAAACCACTGAGTCGCAAAGGGTAATTGAGCGTTGAATTGAAACACCGACACGCCGCTTACTACGCTACTCCCCCACGGTTGTAGCAATGAAAATGGCGTCTTGAATACTGTATCCTGGCCCGTAGTCCATCGGCATACATCAGCTTTATCGGCATACATCCTCTTAGCTTTACCGAGGAGTAACCAAGCAATGATTACAGAGCGTCACCGCTACGCCAATGCGGGTATCAATTCAGGGGGATCTTCTCAGACTTTAAACCTAGTGCAGTCCTTGTGGGTGAAAGTCATATGGTAAATTCAAATTAATCTTACACTGCTAAATCTATGCTTCGTATTCACAGATTCAAGCATATTTTATAATAGAAGACGACGTTTTAGACCAAAGCAAAACACGAAATCTAAAGACGTGCTGGTATTTATTGCCCGGTGTCAGTAATTTAGCTATAAACGATATTAGTTTGTTTCGTAGTTTTACCTTTGAAATATTGAAACAAAATATTGAAGATAAATATTTTTTAAAAATATTGGACCTTACTCAAGAGGTACGTTGAAGGTAATTACAGTAAAGTTAGTGACATTGTCGTAACAGTATGCAAAGCATTAAACAAAATAGTATGAATATAAAAACTGCATTTTTCTTTCGTAAAAAGTATTTCTAATAAACCCATGACGAGTTTGCTTGTAATGATCGTATAGATCTATTTGATAAATTGATATAAGAGATATCAAAACAAGCACCCCAACTTTAGTACTGCAAAACATAAAATAGTTTTTTTATGACAAAAATTTGTGCATGCCTATATTAACTTTTGATTCTATTTAATATTTTGTTTTTTATAGGTATTTTTCGGTATGGAGATATCACAATACTTGGACGCAGTTGCACGAACAGACTTAAAATACTTTAAAAATGATAAATATAATCAAACTCAAAAGTATAAAGCGGCCGAATACTCTGTGGTTGCACCAATAAAAATGGCTTTAACGTTATCCAACACAGCTAGCAAAAAGTCATTTAAACTTGTTGAAGATTTATGTTATGATTTAGGTGTTATGGTTCAAATAAATGTAAGTATCTCAAAACTAACCCACTTTGTCCATTTGTGGCATAAACAGGTTTTCTTGAAATTTTTCAATTATTTTCAACTAAACAAGTTATTGAATAAATAAAAATTTTACTAGTAACAATAGTTCCAGCTAAAAAACGATCACATATTTTTTTTACAGAATGACTATACGGAATATCTAGATTACAGAAAACCATATATTGACAAGTCAAGAACAGACATTATAAACGGGGTAAGTTCATGGCCTGCAGTGACAGCATTAGAGCATTTCAACTCAGAGCAGCGAAAAATTTTCGAAGAAAACTATGGAAAGAGGGACCCAGAATGCGAAAAACGTATTGTAAAATTGTACGACGACATTAATTTAGACCGACTTTACGTAAAAGAAAGAGAAACTCGTTATAAAAGATTTTTAAAAAAAGTTGATAATCTGCCAACTGATGCTCTACCATCGGCGCATATCTTCCGGCAAATTTTAACATTTTATCGTAGTTATGCAGATGATACGAAGAGGTATTATTTTGTTTAAGTTCTACATTCTACAAATTTACATGACAAACTGTACTTTTTATTTTACTCTTATTTCAGATTTACTGATTCTAGAAATTTCCTTTACAAATAACAAATTAACAGTAATTATGTTGACTTTTGTATTTATAACATGTTTTGATATGTCTTTAATAAAAGTACTTACTTGTTACAAAGTTTATGTTGTATTTTGTAAAAAGTAAATAATTTTTTTTAGATATACATAACTTGTATATAAACTGTATACTTTTTATTCTAATCTCTCTTTCTGGAGGACAACGCAAAAGGACATATTTATGTGAACACATAATATACACATGTCTTTTTGCCTTTGTCCTTCTATTGTATTGTATACACCTGCCTGTTCTATACTTTATATTAATTTACTTTCTTTACAGGTCTGCTGAAAGAAAACTATTTTAGGGTTAAGTTCACCTTTGGTATTTTCATCAACGTGTTTATGTGAATTTTTGTGTATTTTGTTTGTACAATAAATAAATAAAATTTAAATAATAATTAATAACTCCCTACATTTAAGCTCTCCGATTGGTCTAGTGACGATAGAATAACTAACAATAGATTTATTTTCATATTTTTGCGCGAAATCATTTCTAGTCACTATTGCAAATGGTAAGAAATGGCCTGTGGCAAACAATTTAAGGGGCGGGGTATTTTCGGTTCAACTTCTTGGCTCCGTTTCTGATCACATTAGCAGCGCTCAATAGATCCTGCGAGTTTTTCACAGCCGTCCTTAAGGCGTTCGCTATTCCGCGAGTTAATTATAAAACTGATGCAAACATTCACATAAAAACATTTTTACTAAAAGAGGACAGGGAAAAGATGAAAGATTATTGAATGATAATAAAGCTGACGACTGTGATAGTATAACAGTGGAGAGACAAAGGAAAGTAAACTTGTAAATATATGTACTGTCATTTGCAAAAGACCATATAGCTTAAAGGTTAAATTTGCTTGCAAGCAGGTCTGTTCACACATTGACGAAAACTGTGTTATAGTCAGGGCTAAACAAATTTCGCTATTTGAGCGTAGATGGCGCATTTTTTAGAAATGTATTATAAACTTAAATTCATAGATTTAAGAATTATATATGCACATCAAACAAGATTCACGGAAGAATTAATTTTGCTATTCGAACATAGATGAAGGTTTTGCCTACTACAGATATATCTCTTGTTGCGGCTACTGTCGTTTTGTCCCTTTCATTCATATATAGAAAGAAAGCTAATTTCGACCGTCTGCTATTAGTAAAAATGAAAAAAGCTTTTGAACGCGATATCAAGTCGCCGGGACTGAGAGGAAAGATTTTGAATGAGCCAATATCGCGACGGCGAAGGGTTAAGTTAAATGCAACTATACTACTCGACTCTGGTTGCGCTTGCCTCGCCGCGCGCTGATCATGTCAAAAATAAATTTTGTGACAATTTCGTTAGGTTTCTATTTGAATGAATATATGGTATGTATGGCAAATTTCTCGGCTATACAAGTATAGTTTAATATTTTTGTCAATACAGGTAACAATTTAAACCACAAACATAGATAGTAACAATGTGTATATATATAAACTTTTACTACACAATCAATATTTAATTTATTAAAAATTTCGTTACTTCTTAATTTTGATAATAGATTGAATTAGTCTATTATCAAAATCAACTATTGGTGAACTCGGTATAGCTTAAGTATTCGTTTCAGTGATGGAAAGAGGATTGAAACTACACTTTTACAAAACTTTAATTTAGTTTATCAATGAGATGACAGTTTGCCATTATAGGCGGCGCTTGGTTTTATTGTTGGAGTCAAATTTATGGAATATCTGAATATAAAATTAGTAGCAATGCGTTTTAATAATGACATAGTAGCCGCAGGCGGAAAGAAAGTTATTTATATATTTAATATTTGATATAACGTCCATTATTTTCAATCACTGTAAGCAAGCGCCGCCGCATGAATCCAATTATATTTGCACTCTAATATTTGTCCCTCTAATATCTTCCAATATCTCCATACAGATAGATTCTAATGCCCCAACAGTTCTTTCATTTCGCATATCCCCCATTTAAGTCCCTTAGGTTGTCGATAGGATTTAAGTCGGGTGATTTAGCTGGCCAGGGGATAATATTAGGGTTTTCTCAAACCATTTACGCACTACATGCGCTCGATGCACAGGACAGTTGTTGTGCTTAAATGATATTTGAGGCATATCCGAAGCTGGTTAATCACATCGCAATGTCGGCAACATAATCTCCCTTAACACATCCACATAATTTAAAAACAAGTTTGCGGAGTAAGCCACGATTTTCATATTGTCTGACAATAAGTCTCAGCTGTGACGTATTGAAAACTGGACAGTCTTGAGCACAGGCGCCGAGTGGCCAGTCTCGCGGTGTCCTACAGGATCCATTTCGGAGTGTGCGCAGGAATTACATGACGTAATTCACCCGTCCCCTTTTCATCACCGGACGACACGGCGAGACTCCATCCTTATGTTGTAAACATTCCCAGTTTACGCACTAACAGGTTTGACTCCTCGTTTTTAATAAGGACAGCTAAGGAATGGAACAACTTGCCGGCGTC
>DWLS01004086.1:0-14542 GCA_018246255.1 Pachliopta kotzebuea | reverse complement strand
ATGCTTGACCACGATCCCACCTGGTGTTAAGTGAAGATGTGGTCGATGATGGTAAAGCGCGTTAACCTAGCAAATGCCTATTCGTTCTTTTCTTGAAGACGCCCACATCGTAATTGTACGGGAACACTGACGCCGGCAAGTTGTTCCACTCCTTAGCTGTCCAAACTAATCTTAACACTACCAATAAATTCAGTAATGTTGTCCAAAAACAATTGTCAGTGGTATTCATTACATTTTTTATTGTTCATGTTTTCCTTTTTTTAGGTATCAAGAGTATATTTGTTATTAACAATATTTATATGTTTAAAAATTTCGATATATATGTACAGATTCTAGACTTGGCCCGTGATGTTGGTGACAAGACGTCCATGTTGCTAATGAAGACGCATGACTTGACCAACTTGGTGGGAGACCACCGCGCGACGGAGCTCGACTCGGCCGGTCAGCGCTGCGCAAATGGATCCAGGATCCTGCTTGCCTGTGCGCAGGTACTCTTGAAGGAAGGAGCTTACGATTTTTCCTAAAACCATTGCGAAGCCTTCCTGTATAAGAAATAACTACCACGTAAGCCGCTTGCTTTGTGTTCCAGTTGACAGCATCATCGATCGATGAGCCACATTGTCAGAGCGCGATGACAGCTGCCGCGGAGTCCCTCGCCTCCTCCGTCCAACACCTCGCCGCAACGTGGAAGCCGCTCGTGGAAGAGCCCGGACGCAGGATGTTCGAGCAGGGCCTCGCAACTAACTCCTCCGAACTGATGAAAGCTTTGGAAAGGTTAAAGGAGGCTTACGCTAACCTACCAGGTAGGAATTAGGGTGATTAAAATGTAAGTACATAGATATAGAAAGGAAAGAAAGGAAGGGAGAAAACGAGTCTTGGCCCACGTAGACCACGCGAATGAGAAAAAAAAAACCTACAAAGAATTTTTTTCGAAACAGTAACGTATATTGTAACTTCTTAGTATATTGCACCACATATTATTTCTTCTATATTTGTTAATCAGCATCATCCGGGAAAACTGGTCTAGCATAATTGGTCGGAACTAACTCACATCCGGCGATTCCCTGCGGTGTTCTTCAGGCCATTAAGTCTTCGTAGACGGGATACAAAATATCTATCATTCCTATATCGGGTCTATCCGACGCCGGATCATCTTTAAATGAGAATGATTTTTATATTTTATATGATTATATGTTATTACTATCACCAGAACCAAATACGTAAAGCTAAATGATTTGGCTTTCATTTTGGATATTTTTCTAGATACCAATGCCGTGAAGGATGATGATGAAAGTAACAGAAAGCAGAGAGAACGTCTGAAGTTTATTAGTTCAAAGAATAGTGCTCTAAATGACATCACGGATGCTGAAAAAGAACTGGTAAAGGTTTGGTTTAAAGGTTTATTTTGTTTTTCAAATATCTTAAATATTAATTTGATGAACTAATTATATGGTTTTCTACTTGAAACAAAATAGGGAAATTGTTAGTGTTATTTTGATTTGTTCATTAGGACACTCCAACGAAGTCGGCGGATCAGAACATCAACGAGCTGCAGCGTCTTTTGGGACAAAGACTGTCTTCGCTAAATGCTGCCGTCGCCTCTCTTATTCGTGCTACATCTGGTGAGTTTTTCTTCTAAACAAGACTGCGGGAATGTTCACTAGGCAGTAAAGGATGTGTCCATAATAATGAGGTACTAGTAACAATAATTTTACGACACTTCATTATGATCATTGTTTTGAAGCAAGAGGTTAATGTAATCTAGTAAATATCTGAATTACAGTGGCTTTTATACCGTAACTTGCGATTACAGACGCGGATGATTCGGATTACAATACTGCGGAAGAAGCAGTGAGCACGATAGCTGAAGTGATGCCGCATATTGTTCGAGGTATTTTCAATATAAATATATCTATGGATTTGTATTTATAGACCCCCAAAATTCAAGTTAGGGTCTGCTATTCGTTCTTTGTTTTACATTTCCGAAGACCGCACTAGATACGCTTTCGAAGGGTGTATAATGAACGTAATAAGAAAAACCGAGTTTAAACTACCAGCAGTAAACAATAGTAATATAATCATTAGCTAGTGTGGTGGGAGATGGCCTAAACCCCCATTATTGGGGAAGGCCCCCTATTCTGCAGGGAAGGTCTCTGACTGATGCATAGTGACAAAGTTTTTGCAAATAGAGATGTTTTTTATCTTACAGTACTAAATTTCTATTCGCAGATGCAAAAGTGTTAAGCGCGAGCAATAAAGATGAGAAGGCAGCTCGGGCTATGATGAAGGAGATCCAGGGTCTGTGCGCCGCCGCGAAGGACCTCTGCGCGGAGTCGGACAAAGACGTCCCACAAGTAAAGATAACCCTAAAAATATAATTATAGAGTATTTAATATTAAACTTACACTATTACGGGTAAAGGGGTAAGGGTAATAAACATTTAAGACCAGGAAACGGAAATATATGAGAATAAGAATCAGCATTGTTTCAGGATGCAAACGAGTCTGCGTCGAAGTTCGCCCGACACTCCTCCAAGCTCTGCTACATGTTCATACCGCGCAAAGACAACCTGAAAGAGAATACGGTAAATAAGAAATTATCATTTTCTTCTTTTCTGCTCTAAATAAATAACATAATGTATTTAATGAAGAAGGAAACACTAAGAGGGGTTGCGGGAAATACAATAGCGGTTTATCTACGTTTTCATATCCTTAGTATAAAAGACGAACTCCGTATTCTTTTTCAGATAATCGAGCTGTCCAAAGCAACTTGCGAGCGGGCATCCGAACTCCTAACGCACGTCAACCAACTCGCGGAAGAAGTAGGAGCTGATGACGGACAGGAATTAGATCAGCGCGGAGCTAAGCTGGTGGATGTAGTGCAAGCTCTTCTCACTTCGGCACAGGTAGGAAAGATTTACTTTATTTTACTTCGAGACATACTTATTCGATCTAGAAACAGATTTTGTCAGCAGTTTAATTTAAAATCTTGAAGACACATCGTTATAGTTAAAGATGTTCATTCACTATCAATGGAACTAATTGCGGGTTTTACTTTATATATTTCTTAGTCATCATAATTGTCAGTTGATAGATAACCAATTTTAATTAAATTACTAATTATGTAGTTTATAATCGACATTAATTGACGGCATCGATATTTTTTATGAGACGTGTCCTGGTCTCAAAAATAAACTAGTATCCAAGTTTCTGTGTCTATAGTTGATAAGCGAATATTAAATTGATGACTCTTGTTATGTCATTTTAAATTTTTATCTCATGTGTATCTTGCATTTTGTTAACATGTAAATTTAACAAATTTTTATAGGACTACCTTAACATGTCATAGTGTTTTAACAGATTTCTGTACACGCCTGTAACTGGCTCACATACCAGTACCTATTCTTATAATTGTTAATTTTAAGCTTGAATATTTTGTATGTATTGCTGTTGGTGTGTCTAAATAAATAAAAAATATTGAATACAAGAGTACTAAAAATCGGTTTTTGTTTCTGTCTTATTTATGTTTGCTTTTTAGATCCAATTATTCTTAAGATTTACTTATTCATAATATGCATCATTATCATCACCAACCTGCGGTAGTCCTATGCTGGTCTTAAGCCTCTCTCCAGAAACGCCACTTAGCCCTGAATGCGTAAAGCTATCGACCGGGCTCAATACAATACATATCATTATAATTTTAGATAACAGCACCATCGTTCGGGGACGCCCGCTGCCAGTCTGCGATGCTGGCGGCTGCAGACGAGGTATCCTCCTCATGCAAGAAGCTCGCAGACATTTGGACACCTTTGGTCCGCGAGGTCGACCAGCAATCCTCGCGGCGCAATTTAGAGAAAGGCCGTTCCGATTTAGAAACAGCGCTGGACAATTTGAGAACAGCTTGCAAGAACTTCGGTACGCACATTATCCTTTAGAAGTGCTTCATGTCTTATCACTTCACTGTTGATATAAAATAAAATTGTAATGATATTAATGGAATTATATATAAATTTTTCGTTAAAGGCGATGCGAATGAAAACCTGACTCCTGTAGCGAAGTCGAAGGAAAAAGAAAGGGAGCGACTCAAATTCGCAACAACCCTCGCTGCGGCTAAAGATAAAATGTCCGACGCGGCAAAGAATATCGAAAAGGTAACACAGTACGTTACTTGTAAAAGTTATAATATTAGAGGGCGGTGCTTCACCATCTTTGTTCCTCGAAACTATGTGCAATTGGGGTATTTTTTTATTACTAACAACTTGTCAATCATTATTGGATTGCTAAGGAAAGTTAGTAAAGATTCCTTTGTAATAAATTAGTACTGTTTTCAGCCACCAAAAGGCAAAATTCGGGACGAAGAGGCGAATCACTTGGAGAAGAAACTAGAGCACCATCTCGCCCAGCTGAATGCAGCGATCGCTTCCTTGTTGCGTGCTGCAGCAGGTTAGATACCACTTCTTTGGTTTTCACCATCTGCACATTACTACTATATGAATGGTAGCTTATAAAAAATCTGTAAAGTTATAGATATCTACGAGAAGGGGATCGGTGGTTAAATTGATCCGATGATTGAGGAGTCATGATGAGCGTCTTACTATATTATTCTTGAAGTTATTCTATCTCAGAAGCTGTTTACCATACACAGGTTATTTTAACCCGTTTTTCACATGACCTATGTTATCTCACATTATTTGTTTAACTAGTAATATTATTCTTAATATGTTTAAACGAATTAAATATTAATTATAAAGATTATGTTTCAAACGTTTTCGACAAAGTAATAGTAATGATATAAGTTGAAATAGAACGGAAATTACTTAGTAGTAATATTAATAAGGTTTTTATCATTCTAGATGAAATGGATTATGGCGCTGCAGAGAAAGCTTTAAATACAATCGCACAACTGTTACCGGAAGTTATAAATGGTAAGACATATTGTTTAAAAAGTACAAATCAAAAAATATGTACAATGCAAACACGTTTTTGGTAATTTTTACCTTGTCCAGTGAATAAATAAAAATATTTTATAACAAAACAATAAACATGCTTACATCCATATCAAGTGATTGGAAAGAGTTCAAAAGAGGTTTTTATGGTCTATGTCATTAAATTTAATCTAGTAGACAAGCTGCCTACGTATGAGGACCGCTTGCGATACTTTCAGCTGAACAATCTAAAACAACGTAGACAGTTCCTAGATATAATATTTTTATACAAAATTAGCAACGGTCACTCTGATATACCGACCTTATTATCCAAGATAAACATAACTATTCCCAGACATCTTCCTAAATGTAACAGCTATCAACTTTTCTTTAACATAAGGGCCCGAACAAATTTGGGATTGTATTCTCCGTTAAACAGTCTTTTAAGATTGTATTTTTTTTTTATTTATTTATTTAGACACACCAACAGCAATACTTACAAAATATTCAAGCTTAAAATTAACAATTATAAGAATAGGTACGGATATGTAAGCCAGTTACAGGCGTGTACAGCAATCTGTTAAAACACTATGACATGTTAAAACAATCCTATAAAAATTTGGATAAATTAAATTTACATATTAACAAAATGACAAAGATACACATGAGATAAAAATTTTAAATGACATAACAATAGTTATCAATTTAATATTCGCTTATCAACTATAGAAACAGAAACTTGGATACTAGTTTATTTTTGAGAACAGAACACGTGTCATATAAAATGTCGAAGCCGTCAATTAATGCACATATTTGGTTATATTCACTACAAATCTTGGATAAAGGGGAACATTTAAGGAGATTTGTTCTACTTGTGGGAATATGAAAAATTTTAGTGATAGGATGCCGGGGGCAGTGGTATAGAACGTTAAAGTTGATTTTTTTTAATATATAATAAAATGCACAACCTCTCAACAACTCCCGATGAAGCAAACGACAAAGACAACGACTCGGACCGTCCTCATGAACCTCACTCCATAGACATTTTTTCGGATCATTTAAATAGATTCAAAATTAATGTGAAAGATATAATCCATACATACCGACGAATTGATTTAAAAATAATAATATCTTTAGACAGTGTTCAATAAATTAAATTTTTCTTTTCTTAACACTCAAAATTTTTTGAAACTATGTAATATTTACTGTGTGTTTAATTATTATTTGTACCTTTATATTTCTTATGTATCATTGTATTGTCGTTTGAGTGTGTAATTGTATAAATAGCATTTAAACATTTTAATGTACACTTTTGTATCTATAAGTTCAAAATGATGTTATTTAGTTGACGCAACTTAATAACTTTTTTTAATGCGATGTAAAATGCCAGTAAGATCTTTTACCGTTTTTTTGTAGATACGCAAGCACTGAGCACTTCGCAGGATGTTGGTACGCAGCACCAGATGCTATCAAACCTGCGCGAGTTGTTGGAAGTTATGCGGGACACTTGCAGCCGCATAGAGCGAGGCGATACTCAGGTGACATCACGACACAAGTTTTCGAGGAACTTCTGTATAAAAAAAAGAAGCATTTTCCTTGGATTATTAATCAAAACATTTTTTTCAATTGATTGTTTAGCTACCTATTTATATAGAATACATACCAATACAACGGTGGACTTCAAGAAAAAATTATACCAATTCTTCATTAAATGTTAGCAACACGACCACGACTGTCCATGGATGACAGTGAACACTTTCCATCATGTGATCTACTCGCTCCTTTGCTCACTTATTGTATAAAAAAAACACTGATTTCAAATATTTTTTTTTTAAATCAATTATACGATGAATAGAGTAACTAGAGTGATTAACAGTAATTAAGAGTAATTTAACTGAAACATTTTTTAGTTTCAATTGATTATTTAGTTACCTATTTATATAGAACCAATACAACGGCGGACTTTAAGAAAAAATTATACCAATTCTTCATTAAATGTTAGCAACACAACCACGACTGTCACTGTCATCCATTGACGACAGTGAACACTTTCCATGATGTGATCTATTCGCTCCTTATTTCACTTACTCTATAAAAAAAGCACCGATTTAAAAATGAGATTCTTTTTTACTGAACTAAATCATGAATAGAACAACGTACATTTGATACGTATTACACCTATCTATAACTATATAATACTGATTAGGAAGATATGTATACACTTTGAATTCATCGTATTAGATGTTAAGGTTGTTACCACAGTAATCACTATAGTTATAAAGCCTTTCAAATAGGATCATTGTATCAAATTTGGCGTAAAGAATTGACTTTGCCATAATATCAATCAACATGTTCTCCGTCAACAGTGACCTCTCTAGTATTCTAGTTCAAAAGCTTAGTTACTAAGACAGATTTTTGTAGCGCTATTGATTTTTTAAATCCCTCACGATTGGAGTAGGCTTTGTCCAGCAGTGGACGTCTATCGGCTGATGAAGAGTGCTGTTTATCATTACAAATGTTTTTCTGTATAGCTATAAGAAGGTAATGGATAGTCACCTGGCATAAATGGCAAAGCTATGATTCTGTACAAAACATAAGGAAAAGAATAAGAGGCTAAAATAAAACTATTGATGATGTAAGGATCCGCAAGTAAAGGAACATAGAGAGGAGCTCATGTCATTATCATTATCATCAGATGTAACAAAACTAATACAAATGTAGTGCTTTGTATTATCACCGACATGTTCGGAGGTCTTAATTAGAACAATTGTTTTAGGCTGTTAATGATACCGCTTTAAGGTTCGCGGAAGCATCTGGAAAACTGAGATACGTCTTCAGCAAGCAGCAACATGCAATGGATGAGAACCAAGTAAGTATATCCTTGTGGACAAGATGTGTTAAAATTGTGAGATAGAATTTATACATTGCATCAAACTGGACATGTTATCGGTTTGAATACTTGAAGCATGACGTTAGAAATATACTCGAAGTGACTTTTTTGTTCTCTAGTTAAAGTAGTTTTTCAGGCAATTACTAAACACTGTTACCTTTTGTAGATAATAGACTTATCTAAAGCTGCGTGCGAGAAGGCCTCGCTGCTGCTGACAAGCGTGCAGCAGTTGGCTGAAATGGAAGGAGGTGAAGGTGGAGAGCGTTTGGACGAGGCCGGCTGCAACGTTGTAAACGCTGCAGGGGCGATGCTTGTCACAGCACAGGTATACAGCTAAACAACGACCACATTACGTGGTTCATAATGTTTAATGAATATGTAAAAGACTTTTCAACGAATTGAGACGACGACACAGGAAAAATTGTAACTACAATAATTGCTGAAATATTTATGGTTACAGATATTGGGACCTACAGTAGTTGATCCCAATTGCAAGTCTGCTGTGCTTGCCTCGATAAACAATGTGTCTGCTACTGCCGAGAAGCTGGACTCAGTTTGGAAGCCAATGAAAAATAATCCTAACCACGATAAGACTTTGATGGACATCGAAAGAGAACGCGATGAGTTGGAGTGGGCTTTGAACCAGTTGCGTGCTGCTTGTGAAGGAATAGATGGTGAGTAATTTTAGTTAGATTTCTCGTCAACAGGTTGTTTTGATTTTATTGGTTCCCCTGCAAAGCAGGACAGGGAATTTTACTATAACTTTTTTCTTCTTGTTTAACTTTCTTTGTTGTTTTTTCCCTACTATATCATCTATCTTCCATATTATCCTCTATCACCATTCCATCGCTATTTTTATTACAAATTTTCGTGACTTTCTTTTTGTTTTATCTCCTGCTTTATTATCATACTTTCATTTATACATTTTCTATTGCTTTTTCTCTACATTTTATTTCTTTTAATGACAACTGGGATAACTGGATTTGAGAACAGCTAAAGGTAAAGTCTGTTTTGATTATGAAAATTCTTATTATCAAGATCTGTTTTAGAAGAAAATGTTTTGGTGACGAATGAGGGATTAAAGCAACGGAGCATCTGCAGCGTTAGTAGGGAAAAGAGAGCGCTTTCAAGAGAGTTGGAGGAGTTGGTGAAAGTAAGCTGTTCTTAAATATTCAATTTCCTACAAATACCTTTTGTAAATATCCTGAACGAACTGTGATCTACTTGATCTGTGAAAATGTCTTTACATTATTTTATATAACAGAAGCTCAATAACAGGACGAATGTCATCATAATGTGCTAGGTAAAGACTAGTCCAGACAATAAGCAGGGTCGGGCGCATATGCCGAAGGATTGTCGGCCGATGAGGAAGTAATGTTCTCAAGTGACGTCTGAGTCTCGACGATCCGCTGACGATCACGAGAAACCATTGGATGAGATGAGTTTAGGATCGGTAGGTGAAGATAGTTTAATAGTTGGGGTAACCTATGCAAAGGATTAGGCTAACAGAAGGAGATTATGATGATCATTGATTAATATATATTTAGAAGAATAAAAATCAAAAACATGGAGCAATAATCAGGATTTGGTAGACATGAATGGGGGATGTCTCTTCATCATCATCAGCCGATAGACGTCTACTGCTGGAGCTAGGACTTCAGAATAATTAAGGGTGTTGGGTTGTCTCCTAGCACGCTGTATCACTGATTGGTGGGGAGCTAGATCCTCGTTTGTTTACTTGCAGGATGCACCACGAACAGGTGAGGTTGGCTAGTTTCGCTAATTTTACTTTTTCACAGATCGACGAATTATCTAAACGAATCTACGGTCTTGCGACGGAAATGGCTGCGGATGGCAGGACTCTGGTTGATTCTAAGGAAGGGGAGATAGTGAACCGTGTCGAAGAATGCGGCGAGATGCTGATCGACGCCTCGCAAGAATTGTACTCTTCTATTGCTGTATGTTTCATAACTAAACAGAATCTTTCCTGCTTCAAATAATTAGTATGAACTTCCCGATTTAATTTCAAAGGTCTTTAAACTGTTTTTCTTACTAAAATATTTTTATAAATCCTCACTCGAATTACTACCAAGACATATACCGGATGAGCATGTAACTTAAACGTTTGTTTTTCGGATTGCACAGAACGTTAAGCAGTATCCCGGAGACTCTAGTCGTAACTACACCGTGTTGGCCGCCATAGAAGCCGTTAATGCAGCATCCTTCGACCTGGTCGCAGCCTGCAGTATGGTCCAAGACGTTCAACAGCAGAAGATTATGGAAAAGTTGCTACGCAAGCAGGGGGACCTGGACGCCGCATTGAGGGCTATGAGGGCAGCCTGCAAGGATGTTCTGATTGGTACGATTGCATGTATTTTATAGAATTAAGTGTGCGGTTTTTTTTACTGGAGACAGGATATATAGTCGTAGTGCCCATTTTTGCTACCGTGCAGTAGTATAAAAATTACTGTGTCGTTGTGAATGATGCTATTGCTATTTCAGCTATTCTATTAAACAAAGATATCATTGTATATCCTCATACGATTTGCGCAACATTGTATTGCCTTATTTCCTTTTCATGTATTAATAAATAATGATGTACACTGTACAATGGAAAATATCGATGTATGTTATTTATTTAATGTGTGTAATTCAATGAAAGGTTTGAAAGAAACACAGTATGACTCCGACGAGAAGACGAAACAGTGGTTGTCGTTCATGAAAATTATTTCGGACTCCGCCGGCGACCTGCAGCAGGCTTCTGCAGAAATTAGTAAAGTGAGTAACTAAACCATTTACCGTCTTAGTTGGGAATCCATTAACGGCCGTCTGAGTTTGGATGAGAGGCATTGTCCTCTCTCAAACATTTCGGGGTTTCTTTCCTCCCGGGCTTGTTTAATAGGCGATGAAGGCCATCACTCATGAAACCTATAAATACCAAGACTTTTTTAGTCATCATTTATAGCAGGAAGGGATAATTATAAAAATCAATATAATTTTATTTTTTTATTTTATTTTATTTGACACGTCAGCGATGATACAAAACTACGTTTATTAAAAGCTACAGTAAGGTATTGTTCGATTGTATGATGACCTTTGTAGATGTGCACAGCATTCATACACATAAACGCAATACCACACGTTTTAAGTTAACTTGTGGCGATACTGGCAACCATATTCAGAGGCCGTCAAAAAAAGAAGAAACAATTGACGCTGTCAGATTAGCGTCGTGCATTACAGCCGTGTAAAAGGTTCTTTGAGATTTGTAGATTTGTATAACGCAAAATTTATTAAGTACATGTAAATTACATCTAAAGGATTTGTATTAATTTATAAAGATTCCTTTCCCGCCGCTCAATACGCAAAATATATATAGGGGCAATCAATAACCCCCAAATCTTATGAAGAATTTAAATAAGATTGACAAAAATAACAAATACACATTACAAATATACCAGAAACTAGAATAAAAACAAAATAATAGGAATTTTGACTACAATTTAGACGGTGCTATAAAGCTCGGTTGTGCAACATATAAAACAACTCAGGTCCATCATCATGACTACGGTACCTCCAAATACATATAATAAACAGATTGAGTGAGGTGAGCACCATCCCAATTCTACCGTTACCTTTGACTTTTGCTTTGTTTTCCATTAATACTTATAATACATAATATATTTAAGATTGTTGATTGATAGGATTTGATTATTTTTTTAGCCGGTGGGTCATGCAGCAAACATTACGAACCTGCCGGACCTGCAGCGCAGAACGGCGCAGGAGTTGGCCGAAATGAACGCCGTGGTTGCTTCGCTGATACAAGCCGCTTCAGGTAACACATGGTCTATTATTAACTAATAAATAAGAAGAGAATTGTTATAAAAAAGAGGATTGTTATAAATTTACCACTTACCACACTTAAAGTTACTCAATCGGACTCTAGTATCTTGTAGTAATTGAAATAAAGATGCTATGTATGGACTTGGCATTAGTATGTGGAGTATCAGTGTGTTGGAAATCTGTTAATGGCTTATAGCTATATAAGCTATAAACATGAACAGTTAAGAGCTAGTATATTCTGAACGAGCAAGCTTGTTGTTACCACACAATCACCATGGTCTCTTTCTTCTTCATAAAGTGCCTCTTGATTTCAATTATGGTCTTATTGTTACTTAATTCCAAAATTAAAAGCAAATAGTAATGAAATTGATGTAAAGAGCTTTGTTATTGACCGAGGAATTTACAGCATACAGTTTAGTATTTTCTTTTTGTTCCAGATCGCAGGGAACCAGATTACATGACCGCTTCCGAAGCTACTAAATGCATCACTGAATTAATGCCACATGTTATCAAAGGTACAATTAGTGCTTTATCTGGAGCAATTATTGAAATAACGACACTAACTTTTTGTGTTAAAGCCTTGTGGAATTTTTGTAACGATATCACAGTTTGATCTTGCCCTAGATTGTTTCTTGCTACAGACTTTAATAAATATCTTCAAAATCATGAAATCTTTACAGACGTTAAGTTATTGAGTATAACGCAAGATGAAACTACTAGAAAGAACACTATGGACCAGCTCAGGTCTCTACACGATGCGATCCAGAGCATCTGTGGCGGGCTCGACAGCGGTAATGTTAAGGTAAATGCGTTGTTTGATTTGTACTCATTGTGTTAGTTTCTGATAGATTATAATGTTATATCATCATCAGCCTACAACATCACCACCCTAATTAATTTGTCTATATTTCAATCTTCTTTCCTTTCCAATTTTTATCTTTTACTTAATATCCCTTCTATTATTCCTACATCGTGCTCTGCAAGTTAGGCCACAGTCGACCATACAGATCCCGCCGTCATTCATTTACTATTCATCCTGAATTCTTCCTTTTGATTTCTCCTCTTTACTTCCTTTGTCCTAATGTCCTCACTTTATGTTTTATTTAGGTTTATTGTTTCAATCGTTACCTTTTGGCAGAACCATCAACAGGTGATTTTGATTTGGGTCCCGTAAGTTGTATTGTGGAACCCCTTCCTCTCCTCTATTGTTATATCAAGAACCTATTTTTTTGTTTTTATTTAATAAGCAAAAAACTTTGCTTATAATGTTTTTGTATAGAAAAGGGGTTAACTGCTCTACAAAAAATGTCTTAAAAAATTATTTTTTATGTTGTATGTATTGCCAATAATTTCTCGTGAGACTCAAGTCGCCATAAACATACAAGCTACATTCTCATTAAACATGAAATTTAGATTTTTTTTTTATATTGATGAGCTGACGAGGCTATCAAGACGTTCACCTGATGGTAAGTGATACGCTGGCCCATAACATGGTGCTGGTTAAGATGGTATACACACCGCTACAATACGCTCGTCGGCTTGAGACTTAAGGTGTTAAGTTTTATTACCCCAGTAATTTGATTAGCATATATCACCCTTCAAATCGGAGCACAGTAATGTTTGCACATTACTATTTGACGTTAGAAATAGGAGTTGCGATTGTACTTATCTTGCAGACAAAAATTTATGTTATAATCTTTTGTTCTTTGGCGGGTATAGGGAGGGATATACAACTTCAATAATGCTTTATATGATATTCCAGGATACCACTGATGCCATTTCTAAGTACGTAGCAGCATCACGCAAACTGAACTTCGAGTTCAACCCGATTTCAAACCAAAGTAAAGGAAAACAGGTGAGTGAGATGTGTTTTAACAATAAATCTCTTATGCTCTTAGATCAAGTACAGTGTTACTGTTATGTAATATTAACTTTTTGCGTGATTCCTAGCGATTTACCTTATGTATGTCTCAAAGTAACGACAACGTAACACTGAATAAACATCTTAACTTGCTGGTCATATCGCATTATGAGGGTAAAGAATTTTTATATCTCACAAGAATTTAACAATTCACTTAAGCGTGAAAACAATAAAAATTTAGACAGAACAATATTGCAAGCGTACAAAGTTATGATGTAATGTAATACAATAATCAGAAACCATTAATAAACACTTATACATCGCGATAAAATTAATGCAAATAGCGGAGAAAGGAAGGTAGACGGCAGTAGTCAAAGTTAGGGCGGGGTATTTAGTAATATTGATAAATATCGGTATCATCATCATCAGGAGATTAACGCCCACTGCTGGACATTGGCCTCCCCCAAAGATAATTAAGATGGGTTTATGCTGTCTGCATCAAGGTCTGCATCTGAAGGTACACTACCTTGTATGGGGGCTTCCAGCGCTACGTTTTACTATACTAGTAAGCGATTAGGTATCTATAGATCGCACGTATAAAATAAATTCTTCCTTTGTATCATTCATATATTTATATGTTATATTTTAGACAGAAGACCTGGCTGCGGCAGCAGGCGCGGAAGCGTCTCGGTTCCTATGCGATGTCTATACTGCTGCACAGTCGGAGCCTTCAGAGGACTGGAGCTGGTTGGGGGAGGCTGGAGAAAGAACTGCGAACGCGATTCAGAATTTACTTACAACCGCCCAGGTAAAAGCAAACTGTAATTTCTTGATGATCAGCTTCCGTTTTAGATACTGTCTCTTGCTAGATATTGATTATCATATGAGTTGTCTTTTCAAATTTGACATAACATAAAATTTATAAGCTATGTGATCTAATTTATCTACTAAGTACGGCTACTGCACTCCTGAAAATTACTGATGACATAAGATCGGGAATGGATGATCAAAAGCTCACGGTGCTGAC
>DWLS01004085.1:0-14542 GCA_018246255.1 Pachliopta kotzebuea | reverse complement strand
GAGAGGGTAGTGTTTCACCGGTCGATCCTGCCCACCTACGTGCTACAGTGAACTGCAGACTTAGATCTACTACCTGAACAGTTGTTTATTGTAATTGTCTATAATACAAATACTTTATTGTAATTGTTGAAAAACTGATTTTGTGATTTCAAATATATCCCTCTTAAATGTATATTAGTTATTTTAGTATATTTTCTGCTTTAATTATATAAAATCATAGTGGAATTGCTGTGAGTAATTCAATACTCATATGCGTGTACTGGAAGAGTTGACGTTATAGCGGCTAGGCTAGACCTTATTCAGACCTCTGAAAAGACCGCACGGTGTTAGGCTCGAAAGATAATTTTTTTTTAATTACATTAACCAAGTGTAGTTTTGTACAGGGCGAGGCAAATAAGAAATTTATTTTATTCATTAAAAACAACATTTCTCATGCTGAGTTCATACAATGAATTTTGTTTTATATGAAACACTGCGACTAGAATTTAAAATTAAAAAAAAGTGTTTTCATAAATTTATTAACGACGATAAAAATAGAAGTCCTCTGCAATATTACTGCTGATTGTATTTTGAAGTAATAATACCGTTGGTTGCTTTATAGCAACCTGTCATTTCGTTGAAAGCTGTATGAGAATGTTTTCAAAGGTGAACCGACAATAGGAAGCGTTTCATACACCGATGCTTTTTTTTCTTTCAAAACGAACGAACGCCTTTCTTCTTTCGAGAGAAGCGACAAAAGAAAACAAGTGTGTGTCTGTGTAGGTAAGTAATTAAAAGGCAAGATATCTTGGTATTTAAGAGCTAAAAAAACCGCCGCTATGACAGTCCTTTTAAAATCTCCTATTTTTGATCCTAACCAGTATCTAACTTAACTGAGATAAAATTTAAATAGTGTTGTATGTAGTGAAATTAGTAATTATTTTTTTTAATGTATAAACGTTATATATTACAATTAAATTGTAATACATAACGTTTATAGTTAAATATATTACAAATGAAATATATATGAGAAGAACCTGTAATACATCCTGATATAAGTGATTTTAAATGTAACAACGTCAAGGTCTGTAACGTTGAGAGGTGTGAAGGGTTCCAGACTACATCGCAAGGGACCCAAGCCATCATTATCTGCTAGTATTGCTACTCTGCTAATCAACAAACGATGCTTTAGCTCCTTCCAACTTGCATTGAACCAGTGTGGTGGGAGATGACTCCAATCCCTACACTGTTGGAGGGGCTTATGTCCAGCAGTAGACGTCTACCAGCTTTTGAAGAACGTCAAGATCTGATTATTCTGCAGGTTTATTAAAAAGCTGTCCTTTTTAATTCATAGTAAAAAAAATGTCTAATAAAATACTCGTAACGACTTTTTAGCATTAATGGTGGTGATAGGAACTAAACATAGAGAAAAAACGTCGCATCCGTCTTCCAATACTTCAGGTCTCTAGTACTTTATAAGATTAGAATGTGCAGGAATAGCCTACGGGCTAATTTTCATACTTTGGACACAAATATCACGAGTTAGATTCTCAGAGAAATGCTTTCTATTTTGCTTTTATCCGCCTCTTTCACAATGCTAACTTTCATCTTTCATAACTTAACCGGAAGAGCTATAGATTTTTGTTTCGTTTTCTCACCTCCTTATCCTGTACTTAATTTTATCCTGAAACAGTATCCATGTAGCTCTTCCGGTTTATAAGTTACAAGCTTCACCTACTATTTAAGATAGTGCTCTTTTACGCTGATGCAATCAAGTAATAGAGACTAAAACAAATAGATAATAAAAAACTAGACTTTTCTTCAAATAAATATTGCTCCGTGAAAATTTTTAGACTATAAATTAATTGAAACATGGTACGAGAGCAAGAGTTTTTTTTTATTTTGGTTTCCGCTGACCAACTGACAGAAGTGAACATGACGTCCAAAGTCCGCCGTTAGTATAACATGAAACCGGTATATTTTTAACATGTTGCCGGTTTTTAATTTCCCGACTGCAAAATGGACTTGTTATATTTTAATTCTCATATGTTTTATCTATATATGACAATATGTTATCGACTAGTTATATTTACTATGGTATTTTACGTTAATATCCTTTTTTTTCACATACGTAATTGTTGTGTTCTTAAATCAAACAACCGGTTACTTTGTTTACATGTTTGTTGGTAATATAGATGAAATGAAATACATATATGACATATATTATTAAAATAATATACTTATTTTATCTTTTACATATTTTTTTGTATATATTTATTAGGTAGTAAATTATTACTTCAGTTTCAAACATGTAAGTGGTCACATGTTCTCTGATTCAATATATATATATAGCGCAGAGAATTCGGATTTACGAAAAGATATAGCAATACATGAAATTTATCAAATCGCTATCGCCGTATTGGATGTCATGAATTTTCACAAGAGCTGTTTGCTTGATACGTGTAAACTGAAAAAAATACAATCCATGTTAACCTTTTTCAGTTTCAAAATTCAAACGAATCGAATTTAGTATTGCGAACAATTTTCATAGAGGCTTGATTTATTTTATTGTTACAAAAAGAATAAGCGTTATTGTTTATCAATTTTTTATTCAAATGTACACAAAATTTGTATTATTAGGTGATAAAGCTAAACACACTTGAAATAAAAAACTGGTATTTAGGCTAACCTAAATTTGTCGCCGCGAAAGGTATTTTGGCTTACTAATGAGTCAGCTGTATCAAAATACCACATACGACGACGCTATTTTCCTTTAATTTTTTTATTTAGTTACTTCAAAGAATTTATTAATAAACAGATACGTGTTAAAGGGTCAGTCACATTTCAAAACAAACCAACAAAACTTTTGTGATATTCCTCAAGGCAAAAGCTCTCAAAAAACTTCTATGGTTGTGGTGATTGTAACCAAGATAATTTATCAAATAATTATAATTATACAGCGTAGGCCTATTAGTCAAATTAATCACCAATCGTCATTATTAAATTTGATTTGTCTATAGATAATAACAGATAATATAGACGTTAACAAGAATTTAATTACTTCGGATATTCCGACTAAGGAATTTGATTAATTGAGATTATTTAATTGGACAGTTTGAAGAATTGCCTCCAATAATGATATGTTGACTGCTGTCAAATTTTGTTTGATAGAAAATGGATACTTTGTTTTTGGACCCTCCGTTAATTGAGATGTCGTTCTGCAATTTAGGTAATATTATTTATTTTGCAAATAATCAATAAAATTAATGATAGAAGTTAAATAAAGAAGCAATGAAATACAATAGGATGACTCAGTATCATTTGCTTTGAATGTAACTAGCTCCTTGTTAAATTTTTAAGTTTATATATTAATGTGTATTTGTCTATATGTATACGTAAATACATGTATGTATACATGTGTATACTATTAACGGTAAATTTCTGTAATTTTTTAATTTTCCTCCTCACCTACTACAAGTATCTCTCCACTTTTTAGGTTGATTGGTAAAGAATCTCTTTTGGCGTTTAATCGCCTTTTAGATTCTATTTTAAGGTAAAATAATAAAGATTTAAATAAAATATATACATAAAATATTTAATACAGATATCAAAGTCTGCCTATAAATAAATATAAAATATTGAAAGAGAAATTTCAATAAGTATTCAACATCTCCATTCAGTTTTCTGCGTTTTTTTCAATTATTTATTTTTTCTCTGTATAAAAATCAAATACAAAATTTAACTTAAACCTAGATACCATTGTAGGTGGTAGTATTTATTTGCATTTTCATCGTGAAACATTCATCAACAATCGAAACTTCATTATCCTATCACTCAACGTCGTTGTCACAAACGGAACAATATTTCGTAGCAAACAATCAAGACACCCACAATGATCGGCGGAACTGGTGGATATTTCACTTCATTATTTGCAGTCACCGATAATTGAGTAATATTATTCAAAACTGTTACATTTATAAATCACTGTCATATTTATAATATATTTACTACCGTTTATATAAAAGAATACTTCGCTAGAAACCCCGCAGACTATAATGGCGAATACAAAAATTACAGCAAAATTTTAGATAACGTATGATTATCTATAGACATCATTAAAAAAAATAACTGCGATGAGATCATTATTATTTTTGGAATATTAGTCTATTAAAATGTTCTTTTTCTAGTATCCCATTGTTTTTTGTTCACTTGGTATAATTATTAACTTTATGTATTTGCCATTGTGTAATTTAATATTTGTTTCTTCTTTCGGTTCAATTAATGTTGTCCGGTGTTTCAGTTAGATCACGTCGTTGTACATACTTATGAAGTCATCGTCAACTGCTACATCTCTTTTGCAAATGAACTCTTTCGTTGTCACACAAACCGGATGTTCTCCGTCGTAAGTGTCTGCGTCGTAACTCACTTCCATCTCTTTAACTTCCCGCAGCAAATCTTTTAGGCAGGCACACTGCCACGGGTTGTTGCTGAAATGTAGTAACTTCAACATTATACCGGCATCTTCGATTTTCAACAGGAAATTTTCATGTAAATGCGTGATATTGTTATTAGAGAAACTTAGTCTTGTTAATGCGGTGCCGGCGAATGCATTAAGTGGTACATCTCTTAAGTAGTTATACGCTAAACGAAGATCTCGTAACCTGCCTATGTTCTGGAACATGGTCACTGGTATGATTTTCAATTTATTGAAGCGTAAATCAAGTACTTCGAGGTCACTGAGAGCCTTGAAGGCGTTTTCGTGGATATACTCAATATTGTTTCTTGTTAAATTTAACACCATAACTTCAACTAAATTATTAAAAATTGTTTCATCATCAATTGATCGTATTTCATTTGAAGCTAAGCTAAGGTGTCTCAATTTTTTCATATTAGCAGCTGTTGAAAATGCAGGTACTTCTGTAAATCCACATTTATTAAGGAATAAGTAATTTAAATTGTGCATTATGGATAGAAAAGTTGCTTCAGTCATGTCATTTCCAGATAAAGTTAAAATTGAAATATCTCGTTTTTTGTCGAAAACAGCTGCGTTTAAATTCTTGCCCGTAATAGAATTATATGATAAATCAAGCTGGTAAAGCCGCGGCACAGAGTCAAATATACCTGGTTCCAAGGTTTTCAAGCTATTCCCTTCCATATCTAATACGGACAAATCGTGAAGTTTATCGAAAATACCTACAGGTAAGTCTGTTAATAGATTATATGACAAATTTAATCGAGATATCGATATAGCTCTATCGAAGACCCCTAATTGCAAACTTTGTATTTTATTTTCTGATAGATCCAATATGACCAGTGCTGGTAGTCTATAAAACGCTTCAAGGTCTATGCTTGATATTTGACAGCGGTTGAGGATTATGTGAAAAGTTTTTCGTTTATCTGACACCAGGCCCCTGTGTAATACATTATCGAAGTCAGTTGTGTTGCATGTCTGGAACATCTGCGTATCATCTTCAAAGTGACAAGTTATTTTGGCTTTTGCGATGATTAATATAATCGACCAAACAACAGTCAGCGGCTGAAGTTTCATTTTATATTATTCTGAAAAGGAAAAACTATATTTTAAACGACTTGTAATGATTATTATTAACAATAAGTGTATTATAGACGAAGTGAATATATGTTGATAAGAACAATATACATCAATATAACGTGATTTAGTATGTTCATTCTTTAAAGCAGCAACAAACATAATTTTTGTGGGCGTAAAATTTCCTCTCATATATATTCGTGTAGTAACATTTTATTTACTTTTTAGATAAAATTAATGATATGATAACACAAAAAAAGTTGTAACTTAATTTTCCGCAATTACATTTTAAAATTTTACTTCGTATAGGTTTACTTACTAAATATTTCATTGACATTTCTCTTGTAATAACTATAAAAGAGTAGAGTAATTTTTGATAATTTATTATAACCATAATAAACAGACCGATTTTGATATAAACAATGTAATATAAACATTAAACTCACCTTAAATCACTACAACTGTTAAGTTGTAAATGTTAAATTTATTTTTTTAAAAAAATCACATTCATACGTCACATATAAATCTTGATTAAGTGCGTGTGACTCTAATCGACTACAGCGATGGAATAATATCTTTTTATAATTCTTGTTATTATTGTTATATATCACACTGTATCCCAGGAAAACCCTCTTGCGTCATTTTTACTAGCGATTATGATACATCTGTTGAGGAGTGATACAGTTTCTGATTATAACGCGTACATTACTTGGAATTAACAATATTTGCCATCGACCTAATCTTTGATTTCTCAATAGTAGTACTAATATATGAAATATAGTAATTAGAGACTAGTTTACTTGTTTTTAAGAAAATTCAGAGCCAAAGTCAACATTTTTATTTAACATAGGAGGAATAATATTTCATTTATTGAATATAAAAAATCTACCAAATACTCGCAAAGGAAATGCCTCGGACGTGGGAAGAATGAGTGCAAGAAATTTTGAATTTTGTTGGCTGTATACAACTTTTTTTTAAATATCCAAAAGCCTTCTACATCGTCTTACGTGCTGCTCGACAGAAACAATTAGATGGTCTTTAATTTGGATATATAACACTAACATTAAAAAGACGGATATCAAAACAAGAGATTTTATTCTTAAACGTTTCGATTTATTGTTTACAAGAACTATGTTGTAAATAGACCAAAACTGAGACATTCTTTTTAAAGCTTTCAATTTGTACAAGTGTTGTACTTACTAAATAATTTATTATGCTGTAAGTAGAAGTAAATTTTATAAGTATACGATTATTTAAAGAAGTTGGTAAAATCGGTATTGTAGGTTAGCAAATGTATTACAGGTCTGATAAAGTGCTACCACTGACCTCCTTATCTATCGGAATTTCCCAATGTTAAATTTAACTCTTGCTTTATGAGAGAATGTCATTATAAAAACAAACTATTATATTTCCAGAAGATTGTAAACTGCTTGAAATTTAAATTCAATTGTATATAGGATATCCAGGTTATGAAAATTTTATTATATTAAAATTAGGAAATTATGGATGAAAGAAACAATTTTTAGTGGTTTTTAAATTAAGACCCCCGACGAAAATCATTACACTAAATATAAAAAAATCCAGGTAAATTTGTTGTCTGTATAGTATAATTTATATAGAGAATAAATTGAATATAAATAATAAAAAATTTCATAGGAATATTATTAAATTTAAATTAAAAAACAGAAATACCTTTTTTTGCTAGTTTTAATATGAATTCAATAAGAAGGGGTTAAAAGCAAAAAAAATATATCCCGTGGAAGTGTAAGATAAATTAATGTGTAGTTGGATTAATGATACAAATGAAAGAGACACAAAGAAAAATAAAGATTGCGATGACTAATCAGGAAAACAAAGAAAAGGAGATGAAGACAAAATTTATCACTAAAATATATTCTGATTTATATAATCAATTTTACATTTATGTAATCAAACTTTACAACTTTACTGGTGGTAAGTGTCCCTTGATAAGGACCGTCTAGATACGTGCATCTCCTATTTCTACCGCTAAATAGTAATATGCAAACTTTACTATGTTCTGGTTCGAAGGGTGCTGTATGCTAGTGAAATTACTGGGGCAATGAGAATTAACACCTTATGTTTCAAGGGAACGAGCGCAATGTGGTGTTGTTTATCATCTTAACCGGTGCCACGTTATGGGCAAGCGTATCACTTACCATCAGGCGAATATCTCGCTAGTCTAGTCACATCGTCGAGGAAAAAAAATTTTATATATGTAATAAATGTACATCAGATTTTAGACAGACAGATTATTTTAGATTTGACAATAATCAATTTTGAATGTTGCAAATTAATTTCGGAATACACGTCAAAACTATACAGCAGTTGTTCGTTAATGAAATTGTTTTAGGCGAACATGTTCAGTGGAAATAATTAATTAGCACTTGTCAAGTAGGGACAGGTTCACATCCGGCAATTATTTTAAACAATTTATGACTAACGGCATTAATTTATAAGGAATTATCAATTAATAGTTTAGCACCAATTAATATCACATGTTGTGACGGTGAAGGAAAACATCGTGAGGAACCCCACATATCTATGTGATGACCATCCGTGGTCGGACTAGTATTTGAAATGGAGAAGGCAATGGCAACACCACTCCATTATAACTGCCAAGAAAGTCGTCGTGTGTTTCAGTACACATGATTTCCTCATGACCCTCAGTCATGAGGAAATACGAATTAGAAGAAGCACTCAATAATCATATCATATATCATCATATGTGTTAAGTGAGAACGGAGTCGTAGATGGTGATGACTGCACTTACATAAATATCTGAATTTTATAAATACGATAAAAAAATTTAAAATATTTTTATTTAGTAAGAAAATTTTTCGCGAAACTTATTTCATAAAAACTTTTCCATTTCAAACTTTCCACCTTATATCTGAACTCGGTAAATACGTTTTTAGCCTTAAAATAAAGTTTATAAATACACGAAAAATTTTTCAATGAATTGTATATATTTTTAGAAAGCAGTAAGAAATAGAGCTTATTTATACTAAATTTACCAGTAGAATAAAATTTTAAGCCTGTTCTGTAACTTCTTTTGAGTAAATTAATTTTCTCTCGGAGGAAATGTAAAGTTCATGGGGTCACAATGGAAACGTTTATTTAATGTTAAAAGCTTTTCCGAAAGAAAGCGGAGGATCTATAACCCAAAGTAATTAACACAAAGGAATATTTACAGAGTTTTAAAGGGAAAGTTATTTAAAAAAGAAAAGCTTTAATTAGATTTATTATTTTGTTTTCCTCGCTGTACAAGATTCTATCGACGTTAATTTTCTTTTGTAAATACGCTTGAGTTTATGTAAATTGTTTCATCGATTGGAATACTGTAATATTACTTGGAAACCCTTTGTGTAACTTAAGTGTTTTTGTTTTACAAAGGTAATATATATATATTCGCTTGACATGTTTTCTCTTTTTTTTTATTCGACGAGGTGACGAGATGAGCAAGACGTTACCCATGTTAACTGAAATGCTTGCCTATAACAACGTGGCGCTGATTAAGATGGTATACACAGCACCACATTGTGCTCGTCGCCTTGAGACACAAAGTGTTATGTCTCGTTACCCTAGTAATTTCACTAGCATATAGCACCCATCAAACCGGAACACAGTAACAAAAGAGATAATATTACAAAATAGTATATAAATAGTATCAGTGATTTGCTCCAGCAGCGAAATGATCTTGCATAATAATTCTGGATGACAATTTTGACTAGTATTAATAAATGTACTAATACGAGTCAAATTTGTCATTACATTGAATATAATATAACATATTTTTTTTATTTGAATATACTCTTTTATTCCTCGAACTAGAGCCGGAGACCTTGTTTGCTTATAAAATACTTATTTGTTTTTATAATTTTTATCAACTAATCGCAAAAGCCGTTAAATGTACATTGTTACTTGCTAATTATTTTTATTTCTTTTAACAGCATCCTGTGTAATCTTTTCCATAAATTTTCAAAGTACTTCTTTATTATGCGACAGTATTATTTCGCTTAGATTTTCTTTACTTATCTTCTTGTCCATTCTCATTAAAAATCTCAAAAAAAAAAATATAACATATTAAAGAGAAATGATTGATTCAAAAGAGATTTTGACTTTATTTTAATTGAAATCTTTGTAATGATATACATCCCATGTAATGGGTCTACTACTAGACTATAGATCCATCTCTTACAAGAGGACAGTCAAGGTTATTTATCCACCACGACTATCAAATGTTAATTAATGGATATCAGACGTCTATGACAGTTCGTCCATGACCATATTTGTTTCCTTACTAAGTTTTTCTTTATGAAAGCTAAACCCAGATCTTTTCAATTTGCATTGCGGTTACTATCATACTTTGTTTATAAGTTGTAATACGTCAAGTTTTAGTATAGCATTTAATTATTTTCTCCGTCGATTCCGCAAACTACTTTATTAATCCAGTTTCTGTAGATTTAATGATCAAAGGCGAGTAACGAGATATCCAGTATTCAGAAGCTATTTTCAAAATCCCAATGAAATAGATCCGTGTCTTTTTGAAACAAAAATAAAACCCTATTTTCGGTTAAAAATACACCGAGTAAAAAAAGAGTTAAAGGTTCAATGTTTTTGATTTTATCTATTTATTTATTCGGTGTGTATTGAATAGCTTATAACTCGAAAAATGTGTCCGATAACTACTATTCACTTAATAGATCGATGTAGTTTTTGAACAAAAACTGGGAACAACATTATAAAAATAATCAACTGGACCACTTTGTAATTCTTATAAAAATATTAAGAATTTTGTTAAAAAAACTTTGAAACAAAGAATTAAGTCGTGACACCTTAATAGCTTGTATATAGATTAATAAGCAAAAAAAGAGTTAATGGTTCAATGTTTTTGATTTTATCTATTTATTTATTGTGTATTTTGATTAGCTTATAACTCGAAAAATGTTTCCGATAACTACTATTCACTTAATACATCGATATAGTTTTTGAACGAAAACAAGAAGACCGGGAACAACATTATAAAAATAATCAACTAGACATCTTTCTAATTTTTATAAGAATATTAAGAATTTTGTTAAAAAAATCTTTGGAACAAAGAACTGAAGTACAAACACCTTAATAGCTTGTATAAAGATTAATAAGTCTTAATATAGCTTCTTGTTTAGGATTAACTTTATCATCATTGTCATCAGCAATCAGTCTATTATTGATCATAGATCTATTTCAATGATTATTATGTCGCTACTTAAAAGTTAAGTAACCAAAAGAAATGTTTTCTTTCCTTTTTTAATGAAAATGTAATATTTTTAAACGTTTCTACGTACTAGTGCAAAAAAAGATATAAAAAGTCAAACGCTTTCATGCGATGTTAGCTCTCTATCAATATTCTCCATTTCCTGAACCTGGGACACTAACGTGGAATATAACAATGGCTTTGATCTTTACATAACAAGGACTTTAACATTCGTGTTGATTTATATTATTTCATAAAATACTACCTTCACGTTTTTATATTTATAATAATTTGATGAATTAATGAGCTCTTTGATTTCATTGATAACTGCTACGCCGTAATAACAACATAAAGGATCGAAAAAGGAAAAAAATGTTCCGTCATTAATAACAGAATTTTCACAAAGAAATTTTTCCGATGTTGAGATACAGGAAAAACATACAGAAGGCTGCAATAGATATTAGATATTACTATGTTCCGATTTATGAGGTTGTTTAGTTTAATTTTTATGAAACCAACTTTGAGTTATATATAAATGATCAACAAAATCTAACCATAAACTTAAAGCAACAATAAAATATGTATATCGTAGTTAAAACCTCCTTTCCATTATCTGTCAGAAAAGCTTTTATTTTATACAAGTAGTCGTTAGGGTATTATATATTCATTATTTGATATTTATTGACGTGTATCAGATGGTCGGGGCCGTGGAAAAATAGAACCAACGTTTTGTGACAACTCATTTATCAAAGATTCGTTTGATGAACGACTGTTTCAAAAAATCGATGCTAAAAAGCATGAAATTATTTATAAACGGAAAGTCCATTAGGTGTTCACATGTTCAAATCTGTAACGGAAACGTATTATAACAAAAGTATTGCAGTTTTAAAGGTAATAATTTGATGCTGTGATTTGAAATGTTATTGCACTAGAATTTAAAAGGTTATTCACTGTTTAGTTGCCTCATACATCATACTGAGAAGAGACTGGTTGTGGGATATTAACTCAAGTTTGCAAAACGAGGAATACTGATTACCTTTTATTTGGCAATTATAGCATGTCGAAGAAAAATTTATCGTCATTTTTAAAAGGTTTTATGTTTCCAAAATTAATCTTTCGTGTATAACATAAATACTTATGTTTTGTTATTTCGTAATGATTTCCAATATATTTACTTCTTAAAAATGTTTCACTTAAATTCTTAATTATAGTAATATGTACTCATCTATCACTACTTTCTTCGTACGTAAATACATTTTAAAAAAAGAACCTTTTAACTACAAAAGTTAATAAGTAATCTTTTAACTTACCATTACTTGAACTTTCTGTGGTTTTCTTATATATAAAAGAAATAATCTCTTGGTGAAATTGGTATTGTTAAATCTCGTCTTTTATTTCTCGATGACATTACTCATCAGCCGTCTTTTCTATGAAGGACAATTTAAACAATAATATTATTGACAAAGTATTCTTTAGATATTCCGTAGCATTTCATTTTGATTTCCAATAGTAACCTCGGCGAAAGACCTACTCCTCTTCCTCGTAATGATAACTTCCGGTAGAATGGCTTTTCCCGTTATTATGTATAATGTATACAGCCGTAATTATTCCAGTCGGAAATGTTAACTGTTTTACCAGCTTCTAAATTGTATTCCTTTTTCTTTTAATAGTTATCTATACAATAGGAGAAATCTGTATAAAAATAAGTAATGAAGGAATATGTTATTGGGTTAAGCGCTTAAATCATTTGTATATAAAAATCCAAAAGTATTATTTGTTTTTTTATAATTATTATTATAACAGTATAGTTTAAACAAATTTCTTTGTTAAATTAAAAAAAAAATTATTGCAGTAGAAGTACAATTTAATTATAAAATATAAGAAGAATCAATTTAATTCAGTAAGTAAGTTCAGGGATTCAATTCAAAACCTTTGCAAGGATTTGGTCATTCAATTTAATTTCTACTAAAAGATTTGTGTTTGCTTGTATCGGGACCTTGCTGCACCGGCAAAGTGAAACTTTACTGCCAGATAGAGTATATATTATACTTAAACCTAGTTCGGTACATAGGTTTTTATCAGACCAAGCGACGAATGTTAACCTTATAATAGAAGATACAAATGCTTTTAACAAATTGTCGGTTGTAATGATGCTAAACATCGTACTTGATTATGTTTTTCACTTTGTGATTTATTGTGTCTCGTTAACATAGTAATATAGTTAACTACAGCGCTTTTAATATTGGAAAATAATAATAGCTGTATAAAACTATTAGACGTACATAGACGGATTCTTTCATATTTATACTGTTGTTGCTTACATTAGCTAAGGGTCCCTGCAAAATGAATTATCAATCTAAAGACCATATATAACGTGTTATATAGATCGCTGAAAACATAGTAATAACTTAATTTAACGCAGTTTAATTTGAGTGAGGTTTCCAATCGCCCGTTTCTTAACAAATACTCGCCGGGAGTCCATCGTGAGTTTTCAATTAATATCTACGCTTGCAGCGTAATTTATTTGTATTATATAGTAATTGCATAGTGTGGAGAACGACTATATCAACTGGAATAGGTTGAAATTTTATATCTAGTAGTATTTTTCATAAACTCTTCTTCATAATTTGTAAAACTATCGTAGTCTTAGGCAATGTGATCCCTTCAACTTTTAACAAAGATCATTTGAAATTGAACTAACGAGTTATCAGATGTATAAAGAGGTTTTTCTTATGTTTTAAATTAAACAAGCAATGTCGATTTTATAATATAAACATTTGAAAAGATTTTTTAAAAAAGCAAGAACAACGCGAACAATGATTTCCTCTGTTGAAAATTTATGTGACATTATTGCTAAAACGTTTCATTTTATATTGGCTTTTATATCGCCGCCGGATCGCGGATAGAATTTAAATTGTTCATTTGCTTTATAACATGTCCTGTTTTTCAAAGGTTTTTATTTTAAATGAGAGAATATGTAAATACTATTAGTTCTCTCGAATGAACTTTAGTTACTGACACCAACGCAATCTGCTAGCGGCGCTCCTACCACTTATATTTTTAAAAGTATTTATTGTATTAAAATATGTAAGGATAGTATAAGAACATAAAAATTGGAAGAGAACAATGATTGACAGATGCTGTACTTAAATGTAAATCATAAAGTCTTAACAAATTATTTTAATGAGGGACTGGTTGCATACGGTCGTCGTCTTCCTCAAGCTCATTACGTACTGGAATTTCAGTGTATTCAGTGAATTCTAAAATGTCTATTTCATGTACAACTTATAAAAATTGTTTCTAAATTTCCTCGATAATTAAGATACAATGTATGAGTAAATTATCTATGAGGTACATGGGATCCCATACACCAATTCACTGGACCCAAGCCAACCTGACCTGCTCATGGTGCACGCTGCTAAACAACAGGCGAGACTCTATCTCCCAACCAATCGGCATTGGGTTAACATGATGGAAGAGTACTTGCTTCGGCAGTACATATACTAAAATTGGAACGATGCAGAGAAGATTAGCATGGCCCCTGCGCAAGGATGACTCGCAAAATCGTGAAGCGTTCCACATTTTTATTCGATCCTGACATAGACATAATAGAACACCCGCTACTTACTACGGAGAATTTAGTAGTAGCTACACTGAAAACCAATACTTGGACAGTTGGAGTAATTTCTATCTATCTCGAAGGAATCAATCCCATTGACAAAGACATCGACGACATAATGACAATCTGTAAAAAATTG
>DWLS01004084.1:0-14547 GCA_018246255.1 Pachliopta kotzebuea | reverse complement strand
CAGCAGTGGACGAGTATCAGCTGATAATGATGATGAAAAGTACTCAATAATCATAAAACTCTGTAACACATAGAATAGTGCTATATATTAGGGGTGTAAGGAATCCCATACAACCCACGGGACCCAAGCCTTCCTCAACTGCTTGTGACGCAACCTGATAATCAACGACCGAGGCTCTGGCTCCCCACACGCATTGGGCCAGCATGGTAGAAGACATTATTAAGGTAGTCTTATGTCCAGCAGTGGACGTCTATCGGCTGATGAAAGAACGTATATGATTGTAATTAACCAGCAGCAAAGGAACAGGATCTTCTAGAAATGGAATGATATTTACCTAATCTAGAAGACTCCAAGTAGTAAAGGTGGTGGTAATGATCATCGCAAAGGCTTAATAGGGAAAAGGAAATCACAGTAATCACAAAAGACCTAATAAAGTCGAAATTCTGCCAGAGTTGGCACTGTTAAAAAGATGGTAGTTCATGTCGCGGGCCTAGGGTTTAAATTTAGCCTGATTAAGAAGCTTTATCCTATACTTAATCTAAAGTGAGTTTATTTTAATCATCTGCTATAAGCTTTTCTGGTGCAGCACTTTCTTCTTAAAGCGCCTCTCTATTATTGGAAGTTGGAGAATTTATATCGATCTTGAGCCCAACTTACTGCTTGCTAGTTAAAGCTTGGTTAGCTTCTACATGTAATGTAGTTAATTTGGTGGTAAGCTTTTGAGTTCATCATCACCGACCTTAAAGTCTTTAACACTATGTAAATTTTTTAGCACGTGGACGATTACGTCAGAGAGATTTTAAAGCTTGTGACCACAATACCATTGTACGACCCGGCCAGGGATTACAGTAGAAGTGCATACAGACGCAGCAGATACCATCCGGTGCCGAGGACGGTACGTTATTATTTATTTTAGTATGTTAAATTAATAATTTAGTATTAATATTCAATGTTTTTTAACCCACTAAGGTCGCAAACAGCCTGCCTGATGGTAAACAGTTACCTCAGCCTTTAGACGCATGCAATACCAGAGTCAACACTGGCAAACTATGAAGAAGTCGATGTGGATTAGGGATGTAAGGGGTCCCACACAACAACTCAGGGGACCCAAGCTATCCTCATCTCCTCGTACACGTTGTTAATAAACAAACGAGGCTCTGACTTGACTCTATATTGGGCCAGTGTGGTGGGAGTCGGCCCAAATCCCCTTACTATTAGAGACGTCTTGGATTATAGGACGTCGTCGATTCCATATATTTAAAGACTGTTGGTTCATTGCTTCCTCCGCAGCTCCTATTTCTACTACCAAATAGTAATATGTACATTACTGTGATCCATCATAAAATGTGCTGTATACCAGTGAAGGTACTAAGGTAACAAGACAACAGCTTACCTCTCAAGGTGACGAGGCAAAGTGGTGCTGTGTATACCATCATAACCAGCGCCACGTTGTTACCCGCATATCACTTACTATTAGGTGAATCGTGCTGATCTAATCACATAATTACTTAGTAGTAAAAACTTTCATTTTGTTTTTATATTTACTTTGCCCTGTTAAGTTGGACAGGGCACTGTACTATCTCTTTATACATTCATTCATTAATTTATTTCCAACCTTTCTTAAAAACCAATAACCTCTATTTTTCCTTTATGTATGTAGTATATTTGTTCTTCTGTTACAGTTACATTCCTTCCTTTTCTCTTTTCTTTTGTCACAATTTATTTCTCTTGATTGCCTCCCTGATAACAGCTCTGCTATATTTGAAGAGTACAGTAAAAATATGCTGTGAATTTGACGTGAGATGATAGACAATTTCTCGACTGGCAGATGGATTGGCGTGACCATGGGTTCAGGCCTCGTCGCGAGGAGCAATGGAGATGTGGGGCCTGCTACGCGTTCGCGGTGACCCACGCGCTCCAGGCTCAGCTGTACAAGAAGCACAGGCGTTGGGGGGAGCTTAGGTTTGAACATTAATTAATCTGATGGTGGTACCAAGAAGTAATCGTTAACCAGAGAATATGAAAAGACAGTTCATCTGTACTTGAATAACATCGAATTGGGATTTTTTGTATTTCCCTTATCAATAAGAGAGTGATTAAATAGAATTCGAAGTTACTGGTGGTAAGTCTCTGTTGCTACAGACCGTCTAGGTAAGTACCACTGCAGCTCTTAATGCAGCCGACAAACATTACTGTATTCTAGTTTATAGGGAAGTAAGCTAGTGAAGTTACTGAAGTAACGAGACTTAACATACGTCTCACGACGACAAGCGCTATGTAGTGCTGTGTATACTGTATTAACTAGAGCCACGTCGTTACGAACAAGCGAGTCACTTATAACCAGGTGAACGACTTGCTCGTCACATTGACACATCGAAAAAAAGTGAAGTCTTTCAAAATTATCTGGTATCTGAATCAAGTATATCTGTATTCGAAGATGAGCAGTAAGTATGAAAGCAGTTGAAATAAAAAATCAACAATTCGGACATTTCGTTTTGTCTGTAAGTAATCATGATTATACATTTATTTATGTATATTCTAGTATTTGTATTGTATGTATATTAATATATGAGTATATGTACGTACCAAATAATGATTATTTTTTGTAAGGTTTAAATCTAATTTACATACTTCACATACCACAGCATCTTCCACCCTCCAGGTTCATAGGTAGAGTATGCCCGTAGACATTAAGTACGTCTCATCATCATCATCATTTTAATCGATAGACGTCTACTGCAGGACATAGGTCTCTTGTAAAGTATTCCACAAAATACGATCTTGTGCTAATCTCACCCAAAGATCCAATGGCCGAATTCGTCTATCGGACCCTAATTTTAGGTGTTTAAAAGATGTTTTTAAATAAAATGAATAAATTATGGAGGATTAATTCCATTGACCTTCGGAATTTTGAAAAGGAATCTTCATTCTTATTGAAATATTATAGTGTATCAGTCCGCAGCAAATCGTGGACTGCAGCCATATGGACGGCAACAAGGGATGCGACGGCGGTTCTCTGCAGGCCGCATTCAGATACGCGGCGAGGGATGGGTTGGAGACGGAGACCAGCTACCCTTACCGAGGAAGGGTACGTTTTTTATTATAAATGTAATGTAAGATTTAAAAAAAACTATTACCAACTAAACATGATTTTATTCAAAATAATTGTAATATGAGTAAACAAAATATTTAATTATTTGCATATCAAACATCGTAGTTGAATATAAACTGAATCCACATAGAGAGGGCGCTGTCACTACAGCAGGCGGAGGGTCCGGGTTCGACCCCGGCATTGGGCGACGCTGCCTGCTGGTGATGAGAGCGCAATAGAACGGGCTCTGGCCACCATCGGCCCGCTTGCGGTAGCTGTCAACGCCGCACCGATCACATTCCAACTATACAGGTTATTAAAGAGTATAATAAAAGAAAAAGTATACGTATTTGGTTTAAAAGCCACCCCATGTTTATCACCATCATAATTATCGGCATCGGCATCATCTCCGACGTCGTCCTCTTCGACAACATTATTATCATCGTTGTCGTCATCAACTCCATCACAATCATAAGCTTCTTCGTTGTCATCATCATCGTCGTCGCAATCGACGTCATTGTTATCACTGTCGCTGTCGTCATTTCATAATCATTGTCATCATCTCCATCATCGCTATCATCATCGTCGTTGTCATTATCTCAACTGATGGACTTCCAATGCCGGACATAGTCATCGCGCTGTTTGATTTTAGTGACACACATAATTCGCAGGAGTGGTATCTACGACGATCCATTCTGCGTACCATGGAAGTTGAACCACGCGATGCTCCTGGTGGGTTACACACCGCGCTACTGGGTGCTGCTGAACTGGTGGGGCCGCCGCTGGGGGGAAGACGGCTACATCAGGTATTGTTATGCAAAACAGATCTCAGTACAAATGTAAAAGCCCAGGGACACTGTGTACATTTAAATTTTATTTTAATCAAATGTAACGTGTAAAAGTTAATATAACCATCAAAAGCAAAATAGTAGAATTAAAGAACAAAGTAGGAAGAAAGGGAATAAATTAAAAATGAAACAACAGAGCACTATTGTTAATCCTTGGCCCAACTTTACCATGGGAAACAATAAAAATGCATCAGAACAATTACCATGACCTCTATCGGAAATTAATAACAACGACCAATTACGCAAGAGTGAACCGATCAAACCGACATTCATCTACTAATGGGTTCTTACGAAAAAGAAATGTCTTTCCAAAATTCGATACTGAATTTGGTTGTAATTTTATTTTATTTTAAAAGACAATTATTTGTCAATTCATTATCAACATTATCATCATTTAATTAAAAAGGAAACCAGTCTGACACTTTCATTTGATTCCCAGAGATCTTTATCAGGTCATCGGTCTATATTTGAATCTAATTATTGCCATGTAACAAACTACACATATTTTGTGATAGATGAAATCTAAAATAGAAAAAACTATTACGGTTTTTGGGGAAACGAGAAACTAAATTTTAAATAGTTTATTATAATATATTTGTACAGTTAATTTGATGGTAAGTGATACGTCTGCCCATAATGTAACGCTGTTTAAGATGGTATTAACAGCACCACATTGAAACGTAAGACGTTAAGTCTCGTTACCCCAGTAAATTTCACTAGCTTACAACACATAAAACTGGATCACAGTAATATCTGCACAGTACTGTCGTTTGCAATAGGAGATACAGTGATACTTATTTAGATGCTCTGTAGCAACAGAGACCTTCCGCCAGATATTCTTCTTTTCCAATCTAATTCAATTTAAAACTCATACTTGTCTCATAGGCCATGATTACAGAGTATTATAAATAAGCTGTGTGTTATATTTGTTGTGTCGTCTGTTAAACAATTTAGATAGATACCTTTGAGAGCATATCATTTCATCATTCAAGATAAGTAGCACAGCCACGATTTGGGTATTGCGATTGTCCTTAGGCGTCAGTGTTCACTTTCTATCATGTCAACTGTTTATTTGTTCATTTTCACTGTAGTTTTTTTATTAATTTGAACTATTAACAAATGTGTGGTTAATTTCGTTTTCAGAATACGTCGCGGCGCGAACGCGTGCGGCGTGAGCAATATGGCAACCTACGTCGAGCTGTAAATAATCATTTAAAAAACTGAAGTCGCCGCAAATTTTTAGAATATTGCTGGGAAATAATAGGAAAGGTAATAAATAGAAAAGAATAAATACGAGTAACCAGCGAAGCAGATGTTAGGTGATGCAAAAGAAATGATAACCAAATAAAATTTAATAGATTAGAAAATATAAAACGAAATTTTGGAAAGCAGAATAGTGAATAAGCAAGGTGTCGAAAGAGCAAACAAGAAATGAAAGATGAAATAATTTAAGCGAGTGAGAGGTGATGCATGGAAGAAGAAAAGAAATTGGAATGTAAAAAGTATGAAAGAAGTGAAATATTGTAAAAAGAGGAAAGACGAATATAAAGTAAAAAGCTTAAAAATAATAAAAGCAAAATTTGTTGCTGCCTCACTTTGCGAGAGGACGTATGAAAAAAAAACTTTATCTAATTTCGTTATAAAACCTCTTTAAAATAATGTTTTTTTTTATTTAACTAGTTTTTGATTTATTTTTTAAAAATAACTAGTTTAATTAACTTAAAAAACTTTGAGGTAGTAACTTAAAATCTTTTAGAAGTTCCTACTATTACTGTAAGAGAACTGTTTGAAAACGTAATGCAATTTCTTAAAGCAATATAGCGGAGGAATTCCCGCGAGGTTATTACTGAAAAAGAGAGTTGGTACGTTGTAATATATATAACAAAGGAAACATCCGCACTGGAGGCTGGGAATCCCGGAAGTTCGTATAAAATTACTAAAACATAAATCACTATATCTAAAAACAACTAGGAACGAATGAAAGAAGTTCTACACGTGGTAAATAGTCACTATAGGACCAATTGGCTGCTGCAGCTGGACCCACAATCTGGTGAAGATCACAAGGAATCAGATGAAAGCATTGCTCCAGTCGGGCTTGGGATAGGGATGGTCAGCTACAACAATAGACCGAAGATAATGATAATGTAATAATAACCGAAGATAATGATAATGATAATGTAGTAATAACTCTGGCCTGTCCAGCTTTGGATATTTATCGGCTGACGAAGACAATAATCATCTATAGTTATTTATTTTCTTTTTATTTGATTTAAAATAAACATTTAAATATTCTCAAAGTTTCAATAAACGTCTAAAATTAATTAAAACCCGTACTCATGGAAACAATTTAAACATTTTCATTAAAATTTTAAATTAACAGTACAAACTTTTGGTAGAGTTTTGAAACTATTTGACCATTCCGCATAGTGCAAATTGCAGGCGATTGGATAAATTATGCGGAAGCTGGAATAGTGAATTGTTTTTAGTTTTTTTTTAGTGCGATCCTTAGAAATAAGACAGCACAATCTTAGACTTATCTAATTGATAGTTTGATTATAAATTTCGTAACTTTGATACTGATTACATTAGCTGGTGTTAGGTCTTCATTACCAGAGGCCATCTAGGTAGGTACTATCGCAATTCCTATTTCTACTGTCAAATAGTTATGAGCAAACTTTACTGTGTTCCCGCTTGATAGGTGAGGTACGCTAGTGAAGTTACTGGGGTAACGAGACAGCACCTTAGTATCAAGACGACGAGAGCAATGTGATGCAATGTATGAAATCTTAAGCAGTGTCACGTTGTTATGGGTAATCGTATCACTTACAATCAGGTGAACGCCTTGTTCATCTCATCGGGTCGTCGAATAAAAAAATTTAATGACTTGTTAATTACGTAATATAGTCATTCATGTATCTTGGTTAATCAACTTCGTACCAAAAACCGCTTTAATTTATATATAAACGGTTACCGTTAGCGAGAACTGTATAATTTTGTTATACCAAAGGTCAGTGACTTGCTGCTCTTTGGACGTAAAACTGCGACTCCAGATCCATACACAAATAGTAACAAATACAATAAAAAAAACTGTTTATGCAAATATTATTTATTGTAGGCAAGAAAAAGATTTACTGTGAAAAAACATTGAAATTTTGCGATTGTTCTTTTTGACTCGAAAGGTTACTGACCCTGTGCTATACGGCTAAATAGATTCAGGCCTTCCTTAACTATATCCATATGTTTAGGTCCCCATTGGCCTGTTTGATATTTTTTAATTATTCATCAGATCACTAATCCTATGTTATAAAGGACCGTCCAGCACTAAGTCTACTGACACGCGGCCGCATCTTTGAGACCTTACGATCATATAAGCCATCAGTCATAGATATGCTCTGACCCTTCAGCCTAACGATTCCTCAAGTTTTGTTTAACCTTTCCTCTACTTAGTAACCTTACTTCTACGGATGTCATTCAATTCGCGCAATTGGGGTTGAATAATCATTGTATTTTCCCTTTCACTAACAGACTCGTGCGTGCTCTAAAAACCCACTGTCTCTACATCAGGCCAATTTATAACATAAGCCATAATCTAATCAATGACAAAACAAATAATGAAGTAATAAGTCTTTTGCTTAAAATATAAATTAATTTACTTAATTTGTGCCTACATTTTCATTATATGTATATAGGAAAGGAGTTCCCTTGCTGCTCCTTTTGCTCCAAATAAAGATCTTGTGATTCCTCCAAACGTGGAAAAACACCGACGAGGTTTTAGTGAGTAAAAATCTCTATGTAACCTTAACCCTGATACTCTTATATTTTCGTTCTCATTCATTATTCTCTTCGGGTATATTTTCAAAGATTTCCCTTCTGAAAACAAAAAAGAGTTCTCCTACTGTGAAGTAATGCTCCAAAGGAGTCCCTTGCAGAAATTTCTAAAAAGGATATTGATTTGTGGATTATTTTAAAAGAGACCTATATCCAGTAGTGGATGTCCATCAGTTCAAATGATGATGTTGATGGTGATATTGTATCATCCTTATTTGAAACAAACAAAGTAATGCTCCTACATGGTTGATGTATCAATGTAGGTATGAGAGACAGCTTATATACTTGTATTAATATATGAATTGGTTTATCCAAATTTGACAAGTTCATGTTTCTGTATATTAAATATTTTTGTTTTATTTAGAGTAAATATTTTTTTAATCTAAAAAATACCAATTTTATTACTTAAATGCAACGAATCAGTGCATGTATACGTTGAAGATGCTTCCTATATAGATTAAAGGAACTAGATTTTCTGGAAAATTTGTTAGACAGGAAATGAGGAAGGAAATTAAAAATACACTCTCATCAAACGTATAAACATATATATTGCATTTTGTTTCTACACTATAGAAATATTTTTTATAATTTAATACCGATTTTAAAACAGGCGGATATAATGCTTGTATAATTAAATTGAAACTAAAGAAAAGCTTAAAACTAAAAATTTTCCTTTTATGAAAACATACTAAGAGCACACATTATAAATGTTCTTTATATCTACGAGAATATTGTGGGTTTATATAAGATTTGGAGATATATGAAAAATTCGATTGAGGAAACAGACACATTCAAAGGACATCAGAATTTGTAATCTCCAAACCAAATCTACCAACTCACACTTGGCCAGAGTGGTGGATAAGTAACCTTGACAAGCAGGAATCGCAAAAGTAGGTACATTAAGAGCGCTGCTAATTATTTGTTATAAGATTTTAAGACTAAGTAAGCTCATTTCGCGTAGACGCGACTGTAAATTGTAATTTAAGAGCTGTAGGTACTTCATGATAACGATAATGTCAGGACATCAGTCAACTCATTCCTCTAGTGACTACAGCTGCTGTAAACTATTTAAAATGATGGGCTAACAAAAAGCAAAATTAAAGGCGTTAAAATCGGTAATATTTTATATAAATCTACTACTACAATTCATTTGTAACTAAACATTCACTACTAATAAAATCTAACAAATATTACGTACTGCAATTCTTAGGATCGTTCAAAAGTATCAGTTCTATATCGGCATCGGTTCTCTTCACCTGTTTAATTCCATCCTCAATCTCCTGCATGGACTTGTCTTTAGTTTCGGGTAGTATGAAATATAATACAGTAAGGCAGAATGTAACACACAAACCGTAAATGAAATAAGTTCCGCCGATACCAGTTGTTTGTATCATCGTCGGCGTTATTTTCATACTAACGGCGTAAAATAATGTGAAAGTGATTCCAGTCGCAAATGATCCAAAACCTCTGTGATCCAATGGGAACACTTCCGTCGTCACCGTAAAAGCTGCCGGCGTCATTCCTGCAGTTGTTAGGAAGCTATGACATAGAATTATTAAAGGTGTAACCCATTTAATTCTTACTGATAAATTATTATTAATGACTTCCGATAAACTGACGGTAAACATCAATGCAACAGAAGCGCATCCAAATGTGAATAGTATCGTCCTGCGTTTAAAAGTTTTGATTATAACTGTTGAAATGAAGAAAGCGATAATAATCAAACCATCGGCGATCATCGCGCAGTACATTGCTATGTACCTGTCGCCGACCAACTCAACCATGATTTGTGTAACGTATCCCAAGAGGAAGTACCTGCCTGAAGCGTCCACCGCTATTGTAGCCAGTGACGCGATGGCGAACGGGATCAAAAAGTCTCTTTTTAATAATTTCAAGAACAGTTTTGATACGATTGGTGTTTTCTTCTGCTGCTCCTTCCATTTGATTCTTTCCATTTGTGCAATGATCAAATGTTTTAATTCCTTCTGGCTGTTGATAGACTCGCCGTGGAACCATGTGAAGGATTTCTCGCATTCGGTGAAGCGTCCTTTCATTGCATAAAACGCTGGACTCTCCGGGCAGAGAAGGAGTATGACAAACGCCACGGCGTTAGGTATGAATGACAAGGCAGCAATTTGTCTCCAATCCCAAACGAGGGCTAGCGAATGGCATAATAAAGAGCCGCTCGCTAGTGCTGTCTTTTTGATAGTTAGAAATAAACCGCGGTTTTTTCTATGTGTAAACTCGTTGATAGTGACGGCTGCCACAAACATACCGCCTGTGGCCAGACCTTGTACCACCTTGCCGATAATCAGCATGGTGATACTCGTACTGAAGTATATCAAAACCCATCCGATGATTACTGTTACGTTACATAGTATATTAACCGGTTTCCTTCCTATAACTTGAAATAGTGGACAGATGATAAAGAAACCCAGTAATCCTGAAAACCCTTGCGCTGAAGCTGAAACAAATATTTTAGTAAGTAGTAGTTTTGAGACCACCTTATTTAGAGCGCAATGTAGTGGTGTGTATACCATCTTAACCAGCGCCACGTTGTTAAGGCCAGGCGTATCACCAACAGCGGTATGCTCTGCTCGTCTCATCGTCTCGTCGAATAAAAAAGAAATTTTAAGATTTTCTTTATTTCGGTGTTTTAGAATTTATTATTAAAAATTATTTTCTTTTCTCTTTTTCGTTATATGTATGTAAATTCTAAATCTAATTCAAACGATGAACACTAAACAAGATGCAAAAATTGCTATTTATTTAGATATTCATACATTACCTATCCAAGAGGCCTGCTCCACCGTAGCTCTCATTTCCGTGGCGTTTGGTGATAGAATTGCAGCATTTAGTGAACTGGGATAAGCGAGAATAACACCAGCGCCAAGAGAATGTAAACATCCACCAGCTAAAACAAGAACCTGGAAAATATTGCAAAGGAATTCTTTGATAAATAATTTTTTGAGGATTGTTTGGAGACTAACTGATAGAAAATTCATGGTTCTTAAATACTATTTCCATATTAATATTGTTGTAACTCTATTGCTTATTGATTATTTTTTATTTAACTCATCAACATGAATAGTTTTGTTCCTTCAATTTTCAATTTTGCAAATTCGTCGTCTACGTTTCTTTTATTCACTTCAGTAATATATTTGACTTGATTAATAATTTATTCTTTTATCTTTTTTATTTAATATGCTGCTGGTCGTATCCTGATTTGCATCGTTAGTCTTTGGCTTCGAAAATCAATCGCAAAATATTTTTCCGAAAACTTACCTGCCGCCAAAAACATGGATCCTTTAAACACATGTTTGAATTTGTAAATGTTATTTCATGTCGTTATTAATTAAAAACTAAGACTTTTTTGTCTAGATCGTAACGCACCCAGCTGAACCAAAAGGTAATGAATGCAGAGTTAAAATATTTACAAAGCGAACTGAAAATATTTTGAAACTCGTTTCTTATTTAATCGGTTAAGATAAAGGAAATGTGTCGCGTTAAAATTCAACGGATCGGCTGCGACGTTTTTTTTTTTAAACAATGTCCCAGTTGATTTAAGAATTTATGTGAATTGAAATTAAACGATAGTAGAAGTATATTAGACCCTCGATTCATAAATAAATTTACCCATATAGAATTTACGGGTCAACTATCTAAAGTTGCTTTAAATATAATTCTGTTTGAGGATCTAGGTTAAGTTGAAACTGAATATTCTAATGAAAGTGGCTTAGTAACTAAATTATCTGAAAAGTACATATGTGTGAATGAATGTTTTGTTGGGTAAAGTAGCAAATGTTATCTGTCTTCGAATGATAAATTATTTTAATTATTAATGAGTACGTGACTGTGTAAGAAGCAAAGAAGATTTTTTTATTCTATTTTTATATTCGACGCGGCGATGAGACTTACAATGTGTTCATCTGGTGGTAAGTGAAACGCTTGTCCGTTACATAGTGCTTGTTATGATGGTATACATAGCACCACATTGCGCTCGTCTCCTTGATACGTATGGTGTTGTCTCATTACCCTAGTAATTCACAAGGTATGAGGTAACGAGACTAAACACCATGACATCAAGGCAAGGAGCGCAATGTGGTGCTGTGCTGTGTGTATACCATCAAACATATCACTATAGGGATAATGTCTTGCTCGTTTCAAATTCGAATAAAAAGTGTAAACATAATTGAATATTGTTTATTTTAAATGTGAAGCATCTTAAAGATGACTTCTTTGTAAGTATTTAGATAATAAATATAAAAAAAAAATTGTTTATGTACTCCGATTTTCTGTTTATAGCAACCAACCTCATTGATATTTACGACTGATATATACTCATTGAGATATACGACGAGATAAAAATTGAAAGGTTGAAGAAAAGTACCGCTTTATGAAGTAGAAAGATTGTATTGTGATAAATAAATCACTTATGAGAGTCTTATGATATAAGTCTGATTTACTATATCTCGTGATAGAATCTTTAAAAGTATTACAGAGCAGCACAGTAGAAAATTTTAATAAATACCTTTTTTCAAAACAATGAACCTGTTTTGTTATACGAGGTGACGAGATGAGTACGGCGTTTACTTTATGGTAAGTAAAATGGTATACACAGCACCACATTACACTCGTCGCCGTCAGACGTAAAATGTTAAGTCTCGTTACCCCCGTAATTTCTCTATCATACAGCACCTTTCAAACCGGAAACATTAATAGACTAAGAATGCGGCGAATGGAAGATCATGTATGGATGGTGAAATAAAATAGTATGGAAAAATTTAGGTAAAGAAAAAAATGTAAAAAGAAAAAAGGGAAAGAAGGAAACATTAAAAAAGAGAAAAAAGAAAAGCGTACCTCTGTCTTACTTTAAGGTGGAACTTAAGGGGATAAACTTTATTAGAGCTAGAATCCTATGTATACTTTTTGGTGTTCTATATATTTATATCCGTGATAATCATCATCATTAACACATTGATTTTCTACCACTTCCAGCTGTTTTGAAATTATTGTAGCAGGTAACTCTCTGTATTTATATTCTTTTCATAGCGAAGTAAATAAATGAGAAAGGGTATCCTTTTGAGATTTTTTATTTGTAAGTAAAGATTCTTTTATCGCAGTAATGTATTTTAAGAGCTTTTTCTATCTCCTCGATTGAAAAAGGTTTAAACACACTTTAGGCTAAAATGTTGAACAGACGGATGAGTTAGCGAGTTGGATATACATAATGACTAGATCATGGATATAAGTGTAGAAACATTAAGAATAAGGTAAGATGGAGAAGTTGTCTAAATATTAGCACATCATTTCACAGACTAAAACTTAAGTTGTTTATTAAGTAATATTGCTATGAAATGAAATCAACATCTGCCTCCAAACAACACTCGCAAGGAAACTTTGAACATGTCCAATAAAAAGTTTCTCCGAAGACCAGCTGACTTCAGCCATGTCGCCAACGGACTAACGGAAAAAGTTCGTCCCTACAATGTGTCTACGGGTGGGGTCCTTTCTTAGCACGTGCTGCAGAACTTCTCCTGGATCAGTTTCGGAGTATACATGAGGGTCGACAATATTTTACTTTTAATCTTGTTGAGAATGTTTATTATATACGCGAGTTGTTAGTTCAACAGAAGCTCAAGCATCAGCAATACATTGCACGTGCCTTTAGCTCTAGGTCTCGTTATGCCAGTAATGGTCAGTAAATGGGTGCAATGGCTTTCTCATACGAACTCATAGCCCCAAGCCAACCTATGGTCGAGGTCCATCCTGATAATCAACAACCGAAGGTTTTGCTCGACAACAAGCCGTATTGTGCCAGCATTGTGAGAGATAATCCAAATTCAGCAGGAGCTGACGTCTATCGGCTAATTATGATGACTATGCCAGTAACCCAATGTCTTCCACCAAATGCGATCCTGGTGCAGAAGATATTTGGGAAGGCCTATAGCAGTGGATTGAAAAAGGTTGATGAAAATGATAATGCCATTAACATCATCAGCTACAGCATCTTTCAAACCTGAATGCATTAATATTTGCAATTAAACATTTGGATTATCTAAAATTTTACCAAATTTTTTCAGAAAACTTATAGCTTATATGAAGGAGGTCATCTTCGAAAGGTAACCAACCTTCTGGAGGCAGTAGTTAGAGATGTTGGACCGACAATTCATTATACAGAACCTCCAGATATCCCCACACAATGAATCTGTGCCTAGTATATCACCCAGTGAGTTTAAATACCATTAACATTCAGGTGTTTAAGAGAAACTGTGATTCTCTAATCTGACTTGTCTGATGAAGTATAGGTTACCCAGGAACTTAAAACCTAAATGATAAACTGTAGACATTAATTATTGGTGTTAGTTTGTATATACAATATTTTTTTTTTTCGACTTTTAGTTTCAAGTAATTCTAGTTATTTGACCTTGTCCATTTTTTGCCTTTAGTTCAGGATCAAGATTGTCTGTACTAGAAGAAGACAGACACATTGCTATTGTCACCTTGAGACTAAATAATAATTCAATATTCTAGATCTTACTGTAAATTTATGTAAGCTTTTCTTCAGATGTAAATTTTTTTTCGATGTTTTTTATATAATAATATCATATTAAAAGGTTACAAGATGCTAAATGTAGAGAAATGATGAACAAATAGCGTTTTTCAAACTGGAATAAAGTAATGGATCTATATTATCTTAATACACATCATCTCAGCCTATTGCAGTCCACTGCTGAACGTAGGCCTCTCCAATAGATTTCCAGCGCGACCGGTCCATTG
>DWLS01004083.1:0-14547 GCA_018246255.1 Pachliopta kotzebuea | reverse complement strand
TCGACCACATCTTCACTTACCACCAGGTGGGATCGTGGTCAAGCATTAACCTATACATACGTAAAAAAAAAAAAAAGTATATCGCTTAATATCAGGCAAACACCGTGCTTGTCTCGTGGTCTAGTCCAGGTGTCTGCAACCTTTGTCACGCGAGCCACATGCGGCTCTTTTAATGTGAACCTAGGGTCTTTAGTTCCACACGCAAATGTTAGTTTATTAAAAAAAAAATTATAAATAATTTTGTCATTGTGATTAATCACAATTTTTATCTATGAAAAAAACTACTAATGTATTATATAAATAAAAAATTGTTTTAATGAATACATAGAAACATTTTTTTAAAGAAATTAATTTAGTAGGCAAGAAAAATATATGCAGCTTTTTAAAAATTATGAATTTTGTTTTTTAATTTTATTATGGGATTTTTGCCGCTAGCGGGCCTACCAATCTCATCGTACTCTTTACAATATTCACATATATAACAAAAATAATAGTAATTACCTTACTGTTATAATAATATCTTTCACCGCCAAAGATATTAGGTTCTATGAAATTTTATAAATTGCAATTTTTGACCTGCCGTCTTAAAGGTTTCCGACCCCTGGTCTATTCTAATATAAAAAAGTAGTTTAATATTTAATTAAACAATTTATTAAAAATACAATAAAACAGAGCCCAGAAATAACTCTCTGTATGTCGATTTGATCTCATTTCACTGGTTCGTTCAGTCATTAATAATTTTGACGTTGTCTCGATCGCATCGTGTACTGCACACACATACTTGACAACTGCGCCAAATCATCTCATATAATCTAAGTTATTTGACAAGCGTGATCGTAAGGTGTATAAAAAAAACAATTAAGAACATGTAATATTTTTGCGTTCCCATCGACTTATCCTCTATGACTATATGAAAGAGTATAATATTTTTTTATTACGTAATGGAATCAGATAATTTAGATTGTGGAGTATTTAAAAACAAAATATTTCCCAAAAAGTTATTACTCTTATCTCCAAAAAGTTAATAATTTGTACTGTTCTGTTTGTACTATATGATATCCTATAATTTTATATACTTCGAAACTATCCACATTTTTACTAAAATTCAGCGGTAAGTAAGAAAGTCTATATCAATTTATGATTATTTGCTTACTTAGTACTATTAAATTTGTTTCGAGGAATAATTATTATGTACTCATGTATAAGCACTATTTAATTCTTCGTTCATTATTAAGGCTGTATGTAGTCTTCAGAAATGTAAGCCTAATAATATTAAAAATCCTTGAAACACAAAAGAAAATTTCCTAAATATTACTTTAATGAAAAAATACTGAACACACTATGATTGATTTTAAAATAATTATAATTTCGTTGTCATAGCAACGTATGTTTAATTATTTCATCATTACAATATTAAGTAGGCTTATTGATCTGTCGGTACTTCCCTAACGTTTAGTAAATAATAATCTCTTCATAAGTATTGATTGGTAGAGTATTGCCAAAATGCATTAAATACACCTTTATTTTGTAATATGTTCTACAGAAACCCTTGTTATAACCGGAGGTTCCAAGCCTGGTTTCGAAGTAACATTGTGGGGATTGAATCATGATAAGGTTATAGAAATGCGTCTATCTACTGCCCCTATATAGTAAAGCTTCTGTTAAACCAGCATCATTTTCTTACTGTCAAGGTAAAAGACTCGGAATATTCTGATCGCTTTACTATCTTCCCTTAAATATCATGTCTAAGGCCTTTATTCAGTGTTCTTACAGCTTACTTTTCAATTTCAGCTTTGTAATACTTTTCTTTTAAACTTACACTAATTACTTGCAGCATTTTGATGTAAAAAAGTTAGGGGATGATAAAGTTATAGGAATCTTTCCATTATTCAGGAAATACAACGAATGTAAGCGTTGAGGTCCAAGTTTATCATGCGCAGCGGCAGCGCCACGTGTGACACCGCTATCTTTGAGGTTAACTATTTAATTATGTATGAGCAACTAAAGCGGTCGTAGACTTTGTTTGTAGTGAATGACTTTTTAAAAGGTATTGCATGAGGTACAAAACTCATTATTCACGTATTAGACCTTGAAGAATAAAAACTGAAGAGTATCGTGGTGGAAAACATCTCTGGAGGCAAATTATTTGGTGGGGTTTGTAGCCATTAAAACTCTTCGACGGTAACCTTCAGTGAATTGCGAGAGCGTCTGGATCATCTTAGGAATCTAATGGTGCCTATTTGGACAACGCCTACAGCTTTAATCAGATATTTGTCGTTTTGTATTAGTCGTCATCTCCGGTCTGGCTTCACATCACAGGTCATGGGATGCACCCCCATGACCTGTGATTAAAGCTAAGAGTTCTTAAAGCTAAGAGCTCGTGATCCCGAATACCCTTTTAGACATCTTTTTCGTCATGCAGAAGTTACCTTAGTACTATGCTTGTTATACTGGTGGTAGGTCTCTGTTTCCGGTTACCGTCTACCACCGCATTTCCTATTGCTGCCTACAAACAAACAGTAATGTGCAAACGTAACCGTGTTTCAGTTTAAAAGGTGCTGTATGCTAATGAAATTACAAGGGTAAAGAGATTTAACACCTGATGTCTCAAGGCAGAGAGCGCTATGTGGTGCTGCGTGCAATCTTAAGTGCCTCGTTGTAGTCCAAGTACAGGCCTCTTTTAGACAACTCTATCTAGATATCCTGGCTCTAATACAATACTATATTTCTTCATACATACTTAGTAGAAATTGACTATTATGCTAAGTAAACGAAGTTCACAGTCTCTGTCTCAATCCACTTAAATGATAATGCAAAGTGTAAATAGCTTTAAATTATTATTTGCATTAATTTCAATACTATAAATATTATAATTTAGCTATATATTATGTTTAGTAGACATTTTTAGCGTACGGGACAAGTCGTTCAGTCCAGTTAAAGTATACCACATTGCCGCCGTCTTATTCCGGTATTGACAAGGACTATTAGCTAACATTGTAGCTGTAGTCCGTCTCTTTCACTCTACGGGTTTTGTTCTAATGCTGGGTTGAAAGAGAACATTTTACGACGACCGCTCGTGAACAGCTTCAAGGGCTCAAGCTCTTTCATTGCTTATTTTGCGCTGTGACTAATTTTACGCCAGTACTCTACCGTAGGGCTGTCAAATTTCATTAGGTTTTCATAGCTCTTGCTGGTGGTAACTTTGTTGCCTGCGGCTGTCTTTGTGTGAAAAGCACCGTTGTTAGTGATATTACGAAAGTAACGAGTGATACATTTATATGTATTGTTAAAGATAATGCTGTACATCATCCTAAATAGCACCACGTTGTTATGGGTGAACGTATTACTTTCATAATTTAAACATTTTACTGGGGGTATAAGTGGTCCTATACAAAATCTCACGGCCAATCTTACCTGCTCGTGTTCCACCCTGCTAATCAATAACTTGGCTCTGGCTCTCCATCAACCTGCATTGAGACAGTGAAGAGGACGATGGCTTAAATTACTCCAATTTTGGATTGGCAAATGTTCAGCATGAGACGCATATCGGCTGGTGATGAAACTTTGCTATTTACAAGGAATAAAATAATTAGTATTAATCTTTTTGACACAACACGAAGTATCTAAATATTTAATTATTATATTGATTTTAGACTGTCATAATTATTTGTTATTGGTAGTAATGTAATGAAAATTTGATAATATTTTTAAGCTACAACTTTAAAGTTTTAGTCATGTAAATATTATTTATTAAATGGTATTCAATTATAACTATTATTCACGACATATTAAAAGACCCAACCCTAAGAAAATTAATAGGACCTAACATAGGTGTTCTGAGAAATACTGCAATACTGAGAAATTTTATAACTCGTATACAGTCGTTTTATGTTAACGAATAAGTACTTGCCCATTTAATATGAACAACTAAACAAATAATATATTAAGTTGCTTTTGTATGTTTGTATATTGTTGTAAACATCAATTTATCTAATGAAAGTGGCCCATACAAATTTCTGAAACTTTGGGCATCCACAACTCGGGAACCCGACCACATAGCAACAAAATTCCAACAGCTCTGATCTTATCTAAGCGAGATCTGTCTGTATGAAATTCAGCACCAGCTCCTACCCCTTGTAGTTCTAGAGATTGAAAATTGTTGACGGACGGACGGACATTGTCATTTAAATAAGGATGTGCTTAATTAAACTTTTTCAAAAACTCATTGGTTTTCCATGTATAGTTTTCTAAGTTTCCTTAGTGACAGGATATATGGAATATGAATGTCAAACATCTGCTGTTTGCCAATGCGACAAGACGAGCAAGAGGTTCACCTGATGATAAGTGATACGACTGTCCGTAACAACGTGGCGTGGGTTAAGATGGATACAGCACCACATTGCACTCGTCGCTTTGAGACGTTAGATAGTAAGTCTCGTTACCCTTGTAATTTCACTAGCATACAAAAAATTCATACCGGAACATAGTAATAGAAAGGAGCTGTGGTGGTAACTACCTTGACTGTTACTGGTAACATAGACTACACCAATGATTTACTAGTATCATTTGTGTTTGTATGTCCTGTGAAAAATAAAGTAAAGAAAGTATGTATAATAATATATAGAAAAATATATTAGGCAAATGAATTTTTTCTTGTTATTAAAATGCTTTATTAACATTTTTTTATCAACAATGCATTCACACTTAACCCCTATTACATGTTGGTAAGAGACAGTATGGTCTAACATGGTTAAGAGTGCTTACTTATAATACTAAAGAACTCATATATTGCTTTTAGAGCAAATGACATGGAAAGTTCACCGGTAAGTTCCGTAGGAGACCCCGAGGATTCCGGGGCCTTCCGTAATGTATTGAGGATGACCACTAAGGAGGTTTTAGTGGGTATAAATCCCATATAATCTTGACTTGCCCCAAGAAGCAGGGTATCTTTTGAAGATTTCCTCCGCGACAAAAAAAGACATGGAAGAGGTTGCTAGATATTTTTTTATTCGACGAGACTGCTAGACGAACGTAACTTCACCAGATAGTAAGTGACCCGCTTGGTCATAACAAGGCGCTAGCTAATATGGTATACACAGCACCTCATTGCGCTCGTCACCTTAAGACATAAGTATATTGAGTTTATAGCACCCTCCAAACATGAACACAGTTATTTCTGCAGTATTGTTTATCGGCTGTAATAAGAGCTGCGGTGGTACCTAGACAGTCTAACTCACACCAGTAAGTGGTTCAAAAATGCTACCACAATCCAAACTTCACATGCAGTATCGGATATGAACCAGAGGACTCGGTATCGAAACTTTAGCGGTTAACTGTTGCAGTAATGAAACAGAAATTTAATACTGTATATCACGAAATTATGCAAATAATTATTTTTACAAAAGATTACACATATTTAGTGTATAATCCAACAAATGTTAAACAGGAAGAATACATAGTACCTATACTAGGTATTAGTGGATTGCTTCTGAAAACGAAGACAGACGATAAAACTAATGACACCTTTGATGATGGTACGGAAAAATTGATTGAATTTATTAGCATTATTTACGCTCCAACATGTTAGTACAGCTAAATGAAACGATAGTTTCATAAAAAAAAAACATAATTTAAAAAAAAAACCAGCAATGAAATACAAAATAAAACAGCTTATGCTCGGGTCAATGAAAGCACAGCCGCGCCGCGCCCGTGACCCTATGACATAAGGTTCAAATGTAGACCATTTACATCTCAAGGTAGATTTTTACGATCGCTAGCTGCCTGCTTTGTGTTTCATTGCTGGTTTTTTAGTAACGTAAATTTTTTAATGTAACTACTATCGTTTCATTTAGGCGTACTAAAATGATGGAGCGTAAATGATGCTAATAAAACGTTTTAAGAAAATATACATATTTTTAATCAGAATCGTTTTTTTTTCGTTCCATCATCAAAGGCGTCATTAGTACTATCGGCTGTCTTCGTTTTCGGAAGCGGTTTCCTAATACCCAGTATTTCCGATCAATTGTTAGAGGCCCGGAGTTGATTCCACGTTAAGATGGCACGTTCAGTTCTTTCCCCATTGATTTCTACATCCAGTCATTGCTTTGTTTCCAATTGGAGGGAACTGTATGCTTACAAATTACATATCTCTAGAGACCTTCCGATGCCTTAAGGAACGTGTGGTGGTGTTTAGATGGTGTTTAAGTTTTTTCGAACCCGCCTGACTTAGCTACCATAACATTATATTTGCCGCAATAAGAGTATTCCTGTTTCAGTTTTAATACATGTGATTGTTGTGAAGGAGGACGATTTAACATCTCCGTCGTGATAATCACATCATTAGGTATTAAAGAAAGGTATCCCATTGTGGTAAAATATAATAGTCCCATTTATGGAAATTACTGACTTGCCCTCAGCTTATCTTTTCTATAACTATCATAGAAGTTTCGGTTTACTAAAATTATTAGTCATACTTAAAATCTTGACGTAAAATATATAACTTAGAAATATAAAAACAATGAATATCCTATCAGTTATAAAAAGATATATAGTATAGCATATCTGGATATTATATAATACTTTTGAACTTTTTTCTGCCTTATAACATCTGTCTTTATAGAAGTGGTCAGCGGAAGCTTAAAACTGAAAAATGAATAATAACCTAGAGATGGTGGTAGGTCTGTGTTGCCGGAGATCATATTGGTACCACCGCACTTCCTGTTACAGCTGACAAGTAGTACTATGCATGCGTTACTGTGTTCCGGTTTAAAGAGTGATACAAGGTAGTAAAATTACTGGGGTAACGAGACTTAAAACCTTATGTCTGAAAGCGACGAATACAATGTGGTGCTGTGTATATTATTTTAAGCAGCGGGACGTTGTTATGAGCAGGCGTATCACTTACCATCAAGGTAATAATATATAATAGATAATTGGTAATATTAAAACAACTATATGTTATCTCTTTCCATCGTCGCAATCAGGTAATTGCTGGTGATTGCAGAATATCCTAGATCTCCAGCGCCGATATATCGGTATTTATAGCTGCGAAATGGCCCTTTCGATTCTAATAAAACCGCAACAAACTTGCAATTTCTCTAAAGCTTAATTAATAGGTAATATAATAAAAAAACTCGTTTATTCGATACAGATATGTTTTATAGTTTAACTTTAATTATTCTGTATAATAAGTTTAATTATTAAGTTACTTATAATTACATTATAATCGCTGATACCTCTCAGCTCATACTTGCAAACCTTCTTTATGGAATAAATTACTACATCTATATCCAACAGTCGACTTACAGCGGTTGTGATGATGATGGTGATAATTTATTTAAAATTTTATTCACAATTTTATGTAGACTTTTTTAATAACATTAAATAAAATTATTATAATGTACATATAGTATTTTTCATGTTAAAACTTGTACCTTACAACTCTTGCATATTTTTTAAATAATGTAATATAGTTACTATAAAAAGTCAAGGCAAAGGAAACTTAAATATTTTTATATATTGAAAAAAGTAATATCAACTTGTTTAGGATTTTATGTTTTATTTTCATTCATAGAATGTTAATGCTATCTCTATTCTACATAGTCAAAGCTTTATATCTTTAGTTATCAAAAATTACGATGAAATTGAGCTGTTTCAAAGATTACATGAAACAGATTGACAAGCATTTATTCAATATTGATTTATTAAGAAAACAAAAATTTTATTTACTCAAAATCTAAAATCTTTACGAAAATATTCAAACTATACTCACAAGGATAATTTCGCACAAAGTATTCATTTCCAATAATTTTTATAACAAAAAATTCTTATACACTTTGCAACGAGTAATGCTTACGTCATATGATATTATTGTAAACAATAACATTTTGTCATGAATAGTTATAAAATTGCACATTTACATATTAACAATGTTCAATTTAGGTAACCCAAATGGAATCTATATTGTAAAAAAGAGAGCTGAGTACTATTTAAGGTACGCGATGAATTTGACAATAGTTAACTGAATGTCGTGTAGTAACTAGTTTGCAATAATTCTAACATTTAGGTCACTGGTTTGATTCAGGGTTTAATCTCGAATGTGGCGTTCTACGTCTTCTTAGCCATAAATAAATTTAGGACAAGTCTTAGCCTATTCTAGTATTTGACTTATTATGCTGTTGGTAGGTCTCTGTTGCCAAAGACTGTCTAGATAGGGTACCACCGCAGCTACTATTGTATCCAACAAACAGTAACGTTCAAACATTACTGTGTATGTTTTGAAGGGAGGTGTATGCTATTGTAATTACTTGGCTAACGAGATTTTGAGCGCAATCTGCTGCTGTGTATACCAACTTAACTAGCACCGAGTTATGAACAAGCGTGTCTTACTTACTATCAGGTGAAAATTTTGCTTGAATCGTTCAAAAAACATTATTAACTTACTCTAGTCTTGGTTTGGATCTCACACATTATGTAAATGTGTAGAGTTTTGAAAATATTTAAATTATTTAAAATATATACCTTTGCTACATAGAAAATGATCTGTTCCATTTTTAGGTTCAATTAGTGTCTGTTTGTTAACGACGGGTGGTTAAATTTAACTGTTTAAACACATTACTGTTTGTTTCATTATTCTTCGGACAAGTGTTAACGAGCTCTAATTCTAACCTGAGGGGATTTCATTATTACTTGTCAAGCGCATTGTTTCCCTTCGTATAAATTATATGGAAACGGCACCTTTAATATATAAATTTATCTATTTCATCGTTATGATGACGATCATCATCATTTATAATCAAATTTGTAATATGTGTAAACTGTGCTCAATAACATATATGACTTGGGTTATAATAATAGAAATAATAAAATCAGCTCCTGTTTCTACCGTCAAATAGCAATGTGTAAACGTTACTGTGTTCCGGTTTGAAGGGTGCTGTGTATACCATCTTAAAGAGCGCCATGTTTTTATGGGTAAGCGTATCACTTACCATCAGGTGAACGACTTGCTTGTCTCGTCACTTACTCGATTAAAAAAAAAAATTAGTACTAATTTTTTGTTGGTAATAAATTAAGTTTTTATTAAAAAATACTTGTTACTTATCGCCCAAAAATATCTAATAAAAAACTAATTGGTAAGAACTTTACTGTGATATTTTTTTATACTAAATATTAAAACTTTCATTGGTACTTCCAGTAATATATTTAGCAATGAATTGATTAGGGAATACTGAAGTAGTATGCGGAAGGGTTGTATTAATGCTCATCATTATCATATCAATCGGTGGATGTCCACTGCTGGACATGGGTCAATTTAACATATATATATTTCAATGTATGTTGTAACAATGAGTTGAGTACCTTTGTTTTTCATTAAATCCTTGCTTCATGCTTACAAAGTATTGTTTAATTTAACTTAAACTTTTTTATTTGATTATTCGACGGGACAAACAGCTTTCACTTGATGGTAAGTGATACGTTTGCCCATAGCAACGTGGCACTGGTTAAGATGGTATAAACAGCATCACATTGCGCTCGTCGTCTTTAGACATGTTGGTAAGTCTCGTTGTTCTAGTTATATGATTAGCTACAACATCTATTAAAATTAACTCCAGTAATGTATCTGTGTGTGTTTGTGTATGTTCCAGCAGAAGTGATTTACCACCAGTTTATTTTTAGTTAAAGTTATAACGTAAGCAGTGAGCAAACTTTATACCAGAGAGTTAATTGTTCAGCAGTTAGTTCGAGCAACAGTTGTTCCTCTGCGGGATCCGGTTGTGGGAACCAGCGGGAGACGGTTGCGGTTAGCCTTTGTCCAGGGATGTTTCCGTGTACGCTTGCAAGTTTTCAGCTGTTCCCGCGTTCAATCGCGTGTTCATTTTTGTGCACTTCCCGTTAAGTAAGAGGGGTTGGATTTGGTTAAACAATTTTGTCCATACAAAACGTGTGGTTTTGTCGGTGTAAAGTTTTGGGAGTGGTACATGTGGGTGCGTAGGGGAGAAGGGAGGTTGCTGGACCGCAATTATACGGTGTATTCGGAAAACAATCAACGCAGCGGACACGCCGATAACTGCTCTGTCTGCGGTCCTGCTTTGTTAATTTCGGAAACTTTTGTCTCGTTAACAGACCCTTGCCACTTTTCAATCAATTCCTGTTTAAAATATAGCTTTATAAATTAATATAACGTTTAAACAGGAAGCAAATATTATCCTCTCTTAAAATTGATCGAGTGATATCAAATCACTGATACCCTAACGGAAGAGAGTCGCGGCGGGATTGGGACTTTTTAAACTTTAAAACGCAGTCATAAAGCTGAGACGATACACGGGTCTTCGGAGTCCGGCAGTAAAACGAGCTACGTCCGATATCGCGAATTCCTCTGGATCCTATCAAAAGTTTTATTGCGGCGGTGCTTTGTCCCGCTCGCACGTACGCGGTTATAAAGAGAGGACGCTATGCATTATCTTTTTCAGGAATTCATTGTCGTTGCAAGTTTTATGTGTCTTGTGGAGCGTTGCATATTTTTATTGCTCGCCGCGGATTGAAAAGCTCCCGTGCGGCTGCTTGCTCCGGCTTTCTAAGGAAATACTATAAAAGCCATCGTAAATTTAACTATTTCCTTTATGTTATTTGATTTTCTGGTAAACAAACTGGTCAGCTGTATAAAACTGTAGATTAGCTCGATAAACAATACTAAATTATTTCATCGATCGACGTGGGATTACTTCTGAGCTCCTTAAAAGTGATGTTTATATTGTTTGTCTTCCTAAGAGTGTATAGATAGACTTTACTATACTTGATATTACAAAGCTTAAAATTTTATTTCTCAACGTCAACATTTTTTTTCAATATAAGTAGTACAATAATTTTACACAAAACATAAGGTGTTAAGTCTCGTTACTTTAGTAATTTCACTATCACGCAGCACCCTTCAAACCCGAACACAGTAATGTTTGCACATTGCTATTTAGCGGTGGAAAAATGGATCAAGTCGATTTATACAAATTATTATTAAGATTTAATACTGTATATTAAATACCATAGTGAATTAAAAAAAGATGAAATATTTCCAGTGTCTCATTAATTTTTTTTATTCTGTTCATTGTCACTTTATCATTAATTTTATTGGTCTCACCATCATCAATTATAGAAAATTTTGAGTAAACAGTGAATGAACTTCGATATTCCATTTTTCCTATAGCCTATAGTTCAGCTACTTCAACTTTTTTTTAACTTCTCATGACTGATGAGACAATGAAATCGATCATAGTAAAGTTCATAGAGAGTTTAGAATTTACAGAAGTGCCCTGTTGTAAATTCTGGCTCTCATCTATATAACATAAGTTACCAAAAAATCAATACTCTTAAGGTTGTAGATACACGTAGTAGTGGTTTTTTTAATTACTTCATTCCACCGTATTGCGGGACAGGGAGTTTAATTTCTTTTCTGTTTTCCTTTTCTCATTTCCCTAAATTATATTTCTTTTCATCGTTCATTATTTCCTCTTCCATACTTTTCAAAATCTTTCAATATACACTGTTCTAAACATAGTAGTTGTTGTTACTAACTAATTCAGATCTTGTTAGGATTTAACACGCTGCACTATATTTTGCTCGTCGACTGGAGACGTAAGATAAGTATTTTTATCCTAATAATTTCTCTAACTAATCTCTAATTCCCTTTTAACTCGATAATGTATTCAGAGATACGAAATAGACGCTTCATTCGTACATTTTGCACTCCCCTCAACAGACATACAACCAGTTAGTACATGTTTTTATAATTAGTTGTAATGCGGTGTTAGAATGAGATGAAATGGGAAAAATAAAGTTAAACATTTAAAATTGCTTTCTAAAGTAATGAAAAACGCAGCCGTTGCAAAATTTACGTGCAATTCCTGCAAGCGGATTCTCGTAAATATATTCCGGGCTATAAAAACGGGACGCATTCGGTTATAAGATTTTTACACCGACCTCGTAACAAGGCTACTGTGGATTTACGGTATAGATTCCCTTCCAGTAGAGACACTTTTATTATCGTGAGCCTGGAACTCTTTTGGAGCTTCATCAGATAGCTTTTAAATATATCAGCGTTAACAACATTTCTAATATATACATTTGATTTAAAAATTATCAATATAAATAAAGAGCTAATAGAAATTACTTAGACTAGTCGACCAGACGAACAAGGCGGTTGTCTGTTCACACCAAGCCATGGAGACTGGGTGTGAACAGCTGCAATGTGCGGTTATAGACTACATCATCACTTAACACCAGGTGGGATCGTGGTCAAGCATTGACCTGTACCATTATAAAATATAAGGTAACCTGATGGTAAGTGATGCGCTTTCTCATAACGGGGTGCTGTGTAAAACAGTATACACAACGCTACATTGCACTCATCACCTTAATACATAAGATGTTAAGTCTCGTTACCCCAGTAATTTTACTAGCTTACACTACCCTTCAAAAGGGAACTTAGTAATGTTTACACAGTACTGTTTGCCGGCGGTGGTAGGTACTTAGACGGTCTCCGGAAACAGTGATCTACCACCAGTAAAAAGTCTCTTAACATAGTACTGTTTAAGTTTTTTTATAAGTAAAGTATTTGTTAACATTTTAGTATAATAATTTCAAAATTGTTTTACCAAAACTTAACTTGGTAGAGAGTTTAGAAATTTAGAATAATTAAACTTTTACTATAATTGGTATTGTTGACGGTGGACTGATAGGTTTCCGTTCCCAATAGTATTTTTTTTATAGTATGTAAGCAATATAGTAAATGGTAATGTGTAAACATACTATGTTCCGGTTTGAAGGGTGCTGTATGCTAGTGAAATTACTGAGGTAACGAGACTTAACACGTTGTCTCAAAGCGACGAGCGTAATACGTTCCGTGTATATATTTTAACTAACGCAGTTATTATGGGCAAACGTATCACTTATTGTCAGAGGAACTTCGTGCGTCGAATTAAAATTTTTTTTAGTTTTTATCGTTATATTTGTATGTATTTATAAGGTTGCTTGCTGAAGGAAGTAGACAAGGAGCGTTTGTGATCCGTAGTTATATATAGTGTAGTATATTTTTTTGAGGCTTTTAACCTATGTTAGTTATCCCGGCCCTTCAGCACCCTAAACAAGTTTACTCACTAGTAAAAGTTAGATTATTAATAGGAAATACTTTTGTTTAATGTTACTGCTGCCACTGACGCTGGTGGAGGATACGCTGACTCGCGCTAGTGTAGTCTCAAACTGCAGCATACATTCCGGGAATGATTTGGGGAGTCCGAGTTTCGAGTCCGTGCACTTTAATTAAACTAAGGTGAGCGTCGCGGACGTTAAATGTAGAAGGGGGGGAGGGGGAGGGTGCATTGTAAATTCCTCCGGCGTTTCAGTTTCATGGCTTTAGTTGGAAAACGCCGTCGGACTTTTATGGGCAATTTCGGTTCAGACGTTTTGTTATATTACCAATGCTTTTAAGGTGCTGCACCTCACTCCCGGTAAACATATGTGTAGTTTTACGAGGCACTAGTTTATGGAAAATGTGTAGTAATGCCTGTCGAAGCGTTAACTGAACGTATGAAATGCACTGTTCGTCTTCTCGATGGGCGACGGTGCCCATTGAAAATTTTGCACATGCAGCAATTCACCTTCACAGCCGATAGCATTGGAGTGTTTAGTGGGCACTGTGTTTGGATATGTTAAAATTTACTACTTTATCCATCTGGAAATTAAAAGGTTACTTACACATGAACACAGAATATCTACGTATAATGTACAATAGCATCTTGTAAAGATGTAATTTGTACAACAAACTGAGTTAATTTTTTTGGCATTCAAAGAGGCGACGATATATGTAAGGTGTTCACCTGATTGTAAGTGACACAGGGTTGTTATACAACGCGGCACTGATTAAGATATACACAACACTACTTTGCATTCGTCGCCTTGATACGTAAGGTGTTTAGTCTCGTTACCGCAGTAATTCCTCTAGGTATACAACACCCGGAACTAGACACAGTAATGTGTGCACTGTACTGTTTGTCAGCTGCAATAGGAGCTACTGTGGTACCTATTCATACTGTCTCCGACAAGAGAGATATATTACGAGTTGAAAAAATTAGGTTATTGTGTTAGAAAAAAATTGTATTGAATATCCTATATCCATGTACGTTATTTATTTTGGGAGTACTTTTCGCAAAATATAGGTAACTGATGTTTATTATTTCGTGTTTACGTTAGGTTTTGTCTTTGTTGTTATCTCCTACTTGAGTCACTAATGTTTTAACTGCCTATGTAAACTTTAGTAGTGAAAATGAGGTCAAATGATAGTACACAAAAATATGCTAATAAGAAATACTTTCAATATTATATACTACATGTAAATTTTTGTAGAACAAATAAATAATTTTTCATTAAATACTTTTTTTCTCGTTCCCCTTCGTGTAGTGGGTAAGGGTCTTTGTGTTTCTTCATTTATTTCTTTCAACTTTCCCAATCTACCTTTCACTCAGCATTATCTTTCTTCCATACTTTTTTCTTTTCTCTTTC
>DWLS01004082.1:0-14549 GCA_018246255.1 Pachliopta kotzebuea | reverse complement strand
CGAGCGCAGGGTCAGATGAAGCTTTCACGGCCATAATAGTGGCCGAAAGCATCGACATCACCCGAAAAAAAAAAAAAGTAACAACGTATTCACTCTTTTTCAAAGACACCATCATATTTAAACGGTAATACCTACGCCAGAAAGTTTCACTCCTTTGCTGTTCCTATCAAGAACGAGGAACTAAACCTTGGCATACTGTGGATATTCAATCTGATGGAAAGTGATACTATTGCTTATAATAATATAATGCAAGTTTTTTTTATTCGAGACCAGCAAGGAGTTCAACTTATGGTAAGTGAAAGTCTTGCCCATAAGGACAAGAGTATCAGTACGTTGTTATTAACGTAGCACTTGATAAGACGGTATACACTACACCAAATTGCGCTAGTCGTCGTGATTTATAAGGTGCAAGTCTCGTTACCCCAGTAATTTCACTAGCATACAACTATATTCAAATCCGTACACAGTAATGTTTGCATAGTACTATTTCACGGCATAGTAAGAATGAAATACACAGCACTATACTGTACTCGATACCTTGACACATTTTAAATCTTATTACTGTAGTAATGACTAGCTACAACTACTTTCGAAGTAGAATGCAATAATATTTATCAGCTGCAATAGGAGCTGCGGTGGTAATCATACTGTCTCCAACAACAGACACCTATCTGATTATACTATTGTTTCAATGATAAAAGGATCGAGGAGTATTTAAGTTTTTATATAAAAAATAATGATAGAATAGTTTACTATCGTTCTAGGTGCTGAAGGTGGTCGCCTTAGTGAGGGAGAACTCCCTCGCTTCTCCGCCCCACCTCTCCACCATCCTCCCCTGATCATTTATAATGCCAAAATGTTTTAATTAAGATGCTGTAAAATGTAATTTACATGCAAATTCGGTTTATGTTAATGTGCCGCGTATATCTGTTTGGGTGCGTGCTTGCTATCTAATTTTGCGACAGTGTACGCCGTCATTATCTTGCTTCTAATGAGAAATCTGGCAACGGCTTGATGTTTGCATAATTAAACCTGCGCCGGGGTGAGTTCGTTTTGATTGTTGCCATGATAAAATACTCGCTTGTGGGCGCATCTGTTACAGGCTCCGGTTTAACAGAGTACGGGGCGGCCGTCGCACCACGTCGTACTGCGTCAGATACCGTCAACAGTTTTATTTCATGTTGATACAACCACTCATCAGCAATTTTTATCTTTCACGAGATAATACTTACAAAAGTTACCTTACTTCTGGGGGGAAGTCAGAGTTATGTGGGATACTCACTAAAACCCCGTCGGTGGTCATCCTCAGTGCATCGCGGAAGGATCTTCTACAAAACTCACTGGTGTCTCTCTGCACTTCTAAGCACATCCCCGGGAGGGCTGATGCTCTCCCTAGCTTAGACAGTATGCTACGACAGAATACGAGACCACTTCGTACTTGTCATCCTACCCGGGTTCACTTGAAGGCCACCACCCTCAAAGCCCGTGAACCCGAAAACCCTTTCTTACCTTAGTCTTATTCTTGATAGTCCGCGACTACAGAGCTAAACCACTCAACTGCTGACTATCAAATTTTCAAAATTCGATAATTTCAATATTTCCCATCCCTTTCTTCATTGACAATTTTGCAATGACTATGATTTAGTCAAGTGTGTGTGTCCGAAATTCGTTGTGGTCGCTCCCTGGCCAAACAGTAAGGCCGACCAAAATGAAACTAGGCATTAATATTGAAGTGACGGACACGGTTCGGTATCTGGATCCCGCCCGTCAACCGGGAGTGGTTCCGAAAGTCATTCAATACCAAACTGTGCATATTTTTAATGTTATCCTTATACAAATATGTTCCTCGTATAAAAATAACTATTTAAATTTACTTCTGATATAACCAGCCAACCGGAAGTGAGACCAAAATTCACCAAGTAACTCAATGTTGCATATTTTTAATATCTTTATGGCGGTAAAACTGTTCCTCGTTAAAAAATATTGTTTTTATGTACTTCAGATTCTAGTCACCAACCAGAAGTTTTTTTTTAATCTTTCCATTTCGTGTTGTGGTAAGGGTCCTGTTTTTCCAATTTTTAGGTACTTTCATTCTTTCTTTTTTCTCTTTCTTTTCCTTAAAACTAGTCTCCTCCCATTTGACATTTCTACATTTAGTTCTTTTACATGTCTTCTGTCAGGAATCGCCTCCCAATCTAAAAACCGCCGCATTTTTACATGTCATTTTACAAATTTTGTCTTTTATTTATTATTTTCTATGGCATTTGGAAGATGACCAAAATTTGTATACCTATATAAACGCGATATAGATATACCGCAAACCTGTCAGTGAGAGAAACGGCGTTACTCAGACACAGCGTTTATTAAACTTGCTTTCTGTCAACACAATCCTTCAATAATTCATAAAGTCATTTAGATTTAAAGTAATTTTTCCTTTTGTTATCAAAGGTTAATACTTTATTACTATCCCATCTGGTGTTAAGTGGCGATGTAATGGTAAAGGCATTAACCTAGTAGAATCCTATTTATTCTTGAGTTGAAGACACCAGCAGAGTATTTGGACGGAAACACTGACGCCGGCAAGTTATTCCACTCCTTAACTTCTTTTATTTATAATGAAGAACCAAACCTTAAATAATAGCTTTGTTTATGTAAACAAAGTGGATACAAAAAAACGTGGATTTGATTTCTCAATTAACATTAGCCCTCAGTGAAGGAAAACATCATAAGAAAACTGATTTATACCAAGAACGAACCCGCATTTGACCAGCTTAGTGAATAAGTGGCCATAGTACTCTTTCACCGAATATTGGTAACAGGAACAGATTAGTTTATTTGTACTTTAAACAATCAATAAAGATTAAATAAAATTAATTTCACATGACAGTGTAAAGCTAATCATCATCAGCCGATAGACGTCCACCGCTGGTCATAGGCCTCCACTAATAACAGAGGGGTTAAGGCCATCTCCCACAACCCTGGCCCAATGCGTTTTAATGCCGCGCCAGAGGATTGTTTGCTGATTAGCAAATAACACCACGAGTAGATGAGATTGGCTTGAGTTCTGTGTGGTATTATGTGAGATCCTTCACACCCCGTAATGCTAATAATAATGAAAACGATGTCATAGATCTACCAAATTATTAACAATCAATGTAAGACTTTAATGATTCCTTAATCAAATCATTGGATATACCAATTCCTGTAATATATCTTTATAATAGCTAAATGTATTACATCTATAATTGGATTACATACAGTATGCAAATTACATAAATATCGTTGAAATTGTAATGTAATCAATTAATTAAAAAAGAAACGGGAGGGCCGACCTGCCGTCCGGACGTATTCCGCGAGACATTCATTAGCAAGGAATCGAACACAATTCAGCTAATTTATTCCAATAAAAAGGAATAACAACACCTCCCTCCCCTTTTCCTCCACTCCCAGCTTTATTTATACCTAGATACCGGACATTTTCTATTTTTTCCGGACCCAACCCTTCTTCGAGATTCAATTCGGCTAAATAAACTGAATTATATGCTACTTAAACGAGTGTCAAGTCGCCCTCTCTCCCCCGGGCCAGTCGCACCCTCCGCCGCCCCCTCCCGCGCCTATGAGGGCCCACTCACTTCTTCACCTCACCCCGAGGTTCTTCTGAGATTGTTTCCGCCTAGAGCAAAGTCGTGTAACTCACAATCCAATATTTTAAATTTTTTTAAATGAACAACATTTCCACTTAAATATTGAGTTTACCAAACTTTGTATATAAATTTAGGTTTTCAATTACCACTGTACTGAACATAAATGAAATTTTTTATAGTTCAATTTAACCTAAAATCATCATCGAACTTACCTTCAACCAATTAAATTAAACTAGATAAAAAAACCTCAAGATCTAAATCAATCCACATGAAACTAAACGTTGCACATGAGGCTCAACTATTGGAGGATAAACTGGCTCTGTTAATTGAGAGCCACGATAATCAATAAACATACAGCATCCTCCTTTTTGATTGGGACTATGTTTTTTTAAATATGTATGAAATCAATAAAAAATCGTATGTTATAAAGGTTACCTCATTGAAAACTGGAGCCGCGGAGACAAAAGTAGGCGGGCGCCCTCCGTGAAACGAATAGGCCGGGGCGGCGAGCTTTTCTCACTCTCTTAAACGCTCTTGCCTACAATAATACGAGTTAACAGCTTTGATACATGCAAAACTATTCAAATTATTTACTTCTTGATTAAAAACCACAGCATTTTTATATATTTAGTATAAATCTACAACATTTATTCCATCTCGAAACTCGTAAAGCAAAAACTCGTAAAAGCTAAGATGCTCCTTTATGCTCACTTTGAAAGTAATCTCTCTCGAAGCAGTTTGTATTTATACATTTATTTGAAATCAAAGCTTCAAAAGTGACGTGCCTTTTACGTCATCATTAGGGGTAACAACTCACTGAACCCAAGCCAACCTGAGATCCTCGTGGTACAACCTACTAAACAACAAACGAGACTCTGGCTCCTCAACACACGCACTGAGCCAGCGTGGTGGGAGATGGCCCAAATCCCTTCTTATTGAGGGAGGCCTAGGTCCAACTGTGGATGTCTATGGGGTGACGACAGTATTTAATAGATTTTTTTATTTTATTAGAAACATTCCTCTAACTCTAGGCTAAAGACTTTTGTATGCAATCATTCATTCATGCAATTTTTGTTAATATTATCTACACTTTATTCTTTTGGTTCCGATCTGTCTATTTCTAAACTATTGTACATCTTTTAGGTTCTGTATTGTAAAATAAATGTTAAAATTATATGAAAAAAAAATTATTTTGTGAAGTATCAAGATGGATGTAACGCGGTATCAGCGGCAAGTGTTGGTCGAGTGTTGCCGACCGCGAAGGCAGCGTCATTGTTGCACACCCGTGTATCGCTAATATAATAATGTCTATACATTCCCTCATTATTATGTTAATAACAAAAAAGCAGTTATAAAGTATAATATGTATTAACAAGGTTTTTATACAAGTGAATACAGATAACGTAAGCAAACCGCATAACGTACCAACTATTACAACTCACAAGCTTTCTCTAGCAAGAAGTGTAGAGGCATTTTATCCATCGAGCTGGTCAAATGTGAATTGATGGATGCTGTTCTAGTAACATAACGATTTCACCACAATGTTTTTTGTCACCGGAAGACGAGGTTCAGGTACTAATACGTGAGTGTAGTTCTATTGTATTCACAAACAAAACAATTACCGCTTCACCGACAACGAAACTAATAGCTAAGTAAACATAGTCTTATGTATCATATATAGATATTATAAACTGTAATAAATCTGAAGATAAAAGTTATACGTTTTATTTGTTATAACAAATGGTTTTTTTATTATCATGAAACTCACAAGTTTATCTAAGTTTAGTAATAATTATAGTAAAGTTTTAGTGACGCGGTCAGTCTAAACGATGGTTAAAGGCAGATAGAAAACATTCCATACATTACTCTAAGAAACTCTGTTTCCAATCGCTGAAATATTCTAATGAAATAAATTGTAATAACGAACCCTTAAATAACCAAATGATACCAAAAAAAATTTTACAATGCGAAATATAAAAAGCAGGGAACTCCATTAGAAACAAAAATAAATTGAATTACAACACGATCGACATTTTCGATTTGGAGGCCTAACTCAATTAGATAGCAGCGCTGATGGAAAAAATAAAATAAATACGGCGAGAGGGGGGAGAGGGGGACTAAGGGGGGTAAAATTAAACAAAAAAAGAGAGAGTCCAGATATAATTTGAAATATCTCCGTAAATGCAAAGTGCGAGAGCTGTTATTTTATTCAAATGAGGGTGAACTTTTTTTTTCAACCCTTTCTCGTCGCGCGATCAAAGTGGCTGATATTCAATTAAAAAAAGGAGAGCGGGGCCCCGCGACTGAAAATTAATCAGAAAAAAATGCTTTTAACTAGATCTACATTTTAATGAAATTATTATTGACAAGTGTTATTGTAAGCGGCGGTGATTTTACAATCCTTAATGTTCATTCGGACCTATTCTATGCTTTCGTTATATTCCTATATTATCTCAAAGTCATTAACATCATCATCAGCCCATAAACTTCTACTGTTGGATATAGGCCTCCTCCAACATTTGCGTGAATTTCCTTCTCCTACCACACTGATCTAATGTGGGTTGTCCAAGCCTGAGCCTCGTTTGTTGATAACCAGGCTGAACCGCGAGCAGTTGAGGTTTGCTTGGATCGTATGAGTTGTTGTGCTGGATCCCTTACACTCCATCTTCCAAGTTAACGAATAAATGAACCATAAATTTACTACTACTGGTTGTAGGGATCTCTAACAAGACACCGTCTAGGTCTAACAAAACAGCTCCTATTGGAGCCGACAAATAGTACTGTGCAGACATTGTGTTCAAATTACTGAGTCAATGAGACTTAACACCTTTCGTCTCAAGACGACCAGAGCAATGTGATGGTATGTATACCATCCTTACCAACGCCCCTTTCTTAAACGCAGGACTCACTTAAAATCACGTGAACATCTCCCCTGTATCATCGCACTCGTCGAATAAATTAAACTTTCAACAATTACCCTAATTGTAAGTCTTTATTGCCGCGGAAAAGTATATATATAAACATTACTGTGTTCTAGTTTAAAAGGTGATGTAAGTAATAATATTACTAGGTAATGATTAAACTTCTTACTCGTACGTTTCATGTGATGAGCATAGAATTCCCTGTAAACATCCTAACTGGCACTACATTGTTGTGATATTAATCATCAGGTGTAGGTTTTATTCATCTTAATACTTAATTAATTAAAAAAAGTTTGACATAAAGAGAGGAACGTTCACCTGATAGTAAGTGACGATATAGGGCTCTAATAAAACTAGTAATCGCTTTGTTACAAAAGATGTTAAATGTAGAAAATGATACTTTCAGTGCGGGAGAAATCAAAGGTTGTAGCTTAATAACGCCTGTTATATTAAAAGATCTAGGACGTAGCCTAAAGTCACAAATACAGTCTTCCACAGATAGTAATAATGGGAAAAGTAGAGGACAGAGAATGATTAGTCGCAGAAGGAAATCATAGCTGGACTACATAAAAGAATGGACCAGCATCAAAATCAAGACATCCAACTCCAGAAATGAAGTCATAGAACTAGTGTTTCACTAGTTGGAGAGACACATGAAGAAGAAGTAAGATATCGCTAGTCTCCATGGTAAAGAACCGTGTTGTAACAAACCTAGAAAATGTACTCTACACCCCATTAACCTTATTCATTAAAACATGAGATATTAAGTCTCGTTACTCTAGTAATTGCACTGGAATACAGCATCCTTCAAACTGGAACACCAACCGGAACTCTCCTCTCCAGCAGTAAAGACGTATCACCATAAATGTAAAAACAGTTAAATACAAAGCAGATGTATATATATATTAAAATAAAAGTATAGCAAATGTAACACAATTAAAAATGTAAATGAAGAAGTTTTTTTTAATTAATAAATTAAGTTGAGATAAGTATAAACTGTCGAATGAGATAAGTTGTAGAGGCCCAGTCGTATGTGCGTACTTACTCTAAGTTTGTAAGGAGAGAGAAAATGTTTCGAGGGCTCGTTAATATTCACCGGCTGAACGTAATGAGTTCGTTTTTATTCAAAAGACAAAACGATATAATTAAAATTTGAATACAAGATTAAGACTAAAAGATTCAGAAAGGAGAGAAACAGATTTTTAACCGATTTACTTTAAAGTTAATACCGTTAATATAAAGACGAACGAAATTACTATTCAATTCAATAACTAATCAAAAAGTAATATTATAGTAGTATCAAGTAGACAGTAACCGTTAATTATATAATAAATAATTCTTTACAAAACGTCTGATTAATTATATTTGAAAAATACGACGACTGTTTAAAAAAAATATCCTTCGTGAAATCTGAAATCTTTATAAACTCTCACATAGATGATTTCATACAGAAATATTTTTGATTACATTAATAGCAAATTGATTTAATATACCTTTGTCCAGCAGTGGACATTGATAGTTTAAATTAATGGTTAATGCATTGAAAATATATTTATTTATACACTTCATGTAAAAGTATACTTAATGTCAAAAGTTTTTTTAAAGTAGACTAACGAAGGTGATGCAAATATGTCACGAGATTGTTGCATTAAGAGATTAAAAGGAGTGTGATAATGAAGTATATATATCCACATATTAAATTAAACACATAAAATAATTGCTACGTTACATACGTATATATAATTTATGTATATGTAGTCATACATATAATAAAATATAAACATAAGCATATCTATACTTAAAAAATAATTTATAAAGACCCCGGTAATTACTTCATTGTGGAGAACTTATCGTAATAGATCCGATTTAAAAACAAAAATGAATAACCGATTCTTTTAAATTGAATCTTAAATATATATGTTGAAATAGTACAGACTTAGATTTTAAAAACGCAACCACTTTTTATTGTGTGGTTGTGTTAAAGAATCTAATAGGTATTTATAACTAAGAGTACTCCCAACACGGTCGCCGGCCGCAGCCCCACAAATGGACAGGCGAACATAAATCGGGAAGGCCTACCCATAATGGCCGGCTCTCTCAAATCTACGCCGGAGCCCCAAAAGCCGGATTTCTACCTCCCGTAATACACTTAAAACGGCTGAGCTTAAATCATCGTCATCGTTTGTTGAACAAGACTCTCCGGTCACATATCAGGCCGGTGACGGCGCCGCCGCCCCCGCCGCCCCCGCACCTCCTTGCGCCACCCCACGCCCCTAATAATTTTCGACGCAGCCTCTCTAGGTATAGGTTTCTAGTCTCAGTAAGCCATAGTGCTATCGATGTAAAGATGCCCACGTCAAATATTGCGCAGCGTGCCTTTTGAATGGACCGACCAAAGGGGTCGATACTCTCTGTCGGTGAATAAAAACAGTATCATAGTCAACTGCATATTCAACAATCAAATATATAACGTACAATTTATAAGTAACATATTAACTGGTATATTTTTTAATTTTAAGTTAGTTTACCATATTCTTCATACATGTAAAGTAATAACAAATAATTTGCATATAAAATTGTACAGGCTTAACTCACTTTGAGTTTTCTACAAACTAACCTTTGTCAAAGAAGCCTTGGCTAGTTAAATGTAGGACAGTAAAGAATAAAAATATACCTTATCAAATCACATATAAAACTATATAATATATACTGAATGCTATATAATATAAAAATAAATTAACGAATACATAATTTACATATTAATATTAAGCACCCAACTAATACCAACCTCCTATCAAAAATGTCTTTAGACACCGAAAAAGTCTAAAATTTTTAACTAAGTTTGTTAAGCTAATAGCTAAGCTAAATATCTTCAGAAATAATAAACTGTATAAACAAAATTAATAAATAATTTAAAGCTGATTTGAACCGAAATGGCGTGTATGAAACCAAGCTGCGCACGCGTCGGATGGATGCTGTGTAAGATTTATATTGAAGTGAGCACAGCTTGATCTGTTTTTACCAATGAATGGATTTAATAGGGTTGCTTCAAGTTTTTTTCTCTGATTATTAATTTTGAAAGCTTTGAGAAGCTTTTTTATTGCCTATTTTAATTACATTGAAAGAGATCTAAATTCTTGTTTGAAGATGATCGCTATGTAGAGACATGAACAAGTGCCTCATTGTTACGGGTAAGGGTTTATTTCAATTTTTTTTTTCAATACAAGCTAGGCGTTCACCTAATGGGTAGTTGATTCGCTTACCAAAAAAAAATTGGCGTTGATTAAGGTAGTACACAGCACTACATTACATTCGTCGCCCTAAGACGTAAGACGTTAAGTCTGGTTACCTCAGTAATTTCACTAGCTTACTGAACCCTTCAAACTGGAACACAGTAATGTTTGTCGGCTGCAATAAGAGCTACATTGACATATACCTTAACGGCAATAGAGACCTATCAGCAGTGGATGATGACCTTTATCTCTGAAAGTGGAGTAAAACTGTTGCCTTCTCTCTGGTTTTTACTTCAGCAAAAAAATCAGCAGTCTACTGCTAAAATACAGTAAGAAAACCAAAAAAAGAGGGTCTAGAAATCTGTCTATATCATATATACTTCTAGAGCCTCCAATAGGTATAAAATGTATTTGGAATAAAAGAAATATCGATACTTACTCGATATATCCTCATCTCCCTCCTCTCTTACTACTCTGTTTTACTATAACTCTTCACTAGAACAACAAAACATGTACAATTGATATATAATAAATATATGATACACCAGAAGGTTGACGCTTGTGAGGTTTAGATATACTTTTTCATTATTTATTTAAAGAAAAACTCTACTAAATCTAAGCCATGGAACTTCATTACTATTATCCTATTCTCAGCGTTCTGTCTAATTCCAACAATCTAACTGGAAGAGTTTACTAATCATTTCTACTTGTTACTACTTGTTTCAAGGATATAAATTAGGTTTAGATAATGTTACAATTCACCTGGTGTGAACACTAAGCCCATCACTGTTCCGCCGTTAATGCCAGCATGCAGTCATGTGGGCCCCTGTATATACGTATATTAAAATGCAAATGTACGTCCACCTCACACTCCAACAGCGGTGGTGTTCTTAATGAATGGAACATTTGGTTAATGTCCATATGGAGGAGCAGGTATGATGCTCACTCCCATATTCCTTTGCTGGGTAAACCCTGTAAGGTTAATCTTAATGTACACGATGATAAGTGATCACCGTCACGGATAGCAGCAAACATTTTACGTAAGGATCTATTTTTGTGTTTTTATACTCCTTTCTTTTACTGTTTCTCTTTTTCCTTTTCCCTAACCACCTAGCAGAAACTGTTTATACAATTACTTCAAGAGTAGATCTTTTTCTATTCACTACGATCGCAATGAGGTGCTGTATCATCTGTACTCTACTGATAAGTCTATTTTGCCGAAGACCGCCTAGGTAGGTACCATCACAGCTCATGTTTCTACCAAATAGTATGCTCTACCTCATGATATCCGCGCCTGTCCCTCCTTACCTTTCTTTAAGAAGAGAGTTAAGGTTAAAACCTACTCCTCTAGTTGCATATTTTATATTTACTTCTTTGTTTACTTCCGATATATTTCCTTCCTTATATGTTACTATTACTAGTACACGATATACCTACACTAATAATTAAAATAGTTTCTCATTCCTATTTGGGTATGCTGGAAGAGAACTCTTTTTTAGGGTTAAGCTCGCCTTTGTCACAAAGTTATTTTTATTAAATAGTTTGTTTTAGATATATATATATGTGTAATTGTACATAAAGAATAAATAAATAGTACCGTGCAAATGTTAGTGTGTTCCAGTTTGAAGAGTGATGTATGCTAATAAAATTACTGGGGAATCAAGACAAAACCTTGCCTCTCAAAATGACGTGTGGTGCTTTGTATACCATTTTAACCAGCGCCACGTTGTTATGGGCATGCGTTTCACTTACCATCAGGTCTTCGCTCGTCTCGTAGCCATGAAAAATAAAGAAAAAACTCGAGTCTCTGCAATTATTAATACTTTATCAAGTACCCCTGATTTTTATTCATAAGTAAATCAAAAGAGATGAAAAGAGTAATAACAGCTCTCTTAATTCTAGTGAAAACATTTTCTTCTCTTTACATCATTTTTTCCCTAAAAGAAATTCTTTTCAGTATTACAAATGAATACAAGGGAAATCTGTATGTTTTGCTATGGATATAATAATATAACATTTTAAGATAAAATAAATTTCCTTTGATTTTCGGTCGGTTTTTTTAACATTTTATATTCGGGGCTCGCGAACATTATTTTGAATATAAACATTGTTCGGAGTATAAAGGGTCCCACACAACTCACGAGACCCTAACCAACCTCACCTTATGGTGCACCGTGATAATCAACAAACGAGGCTCTGGCTCCCGCCAACCTGTATTGGCCCAGCATGGTGGGAGATGGCCCAAATCACCCCACTATTGGAAAAGACCTATGTCCAACATTGTACATATATAAGCTGATGAGGAAACATTGTAAAGTTATTACTATTGCTGCAGATTGACTATTTTATTTATTTGATAAAGAGACCAGAAGAAAAAGATGATCACCTGATAGTAAGTGATACGCTTGCCCATAACAACGCTGGATAAGATATACAGTACCACATTGCGCTTATCATTTTGAGACATATTAAGTCTCATTACCCCAGTAATTTTACAAGTATGCAACGTCCTTCAAACAGGAACACAGTAATGTTTGCATATTACTATTTGGCGGTATAAATAGAAGATGTGGTGATATCTACCTTGACTGTCCTCGGCAACAGAAACCTACCAATCAGCAACCACCACAAAGAAAGGTTTGATCCGGGCTACTATTTTTACTGCACAACAGTATTGTACAAACATTACTAAATAACGGTTTGAAGAGATGATATTAGTATCTCTTAAGTAAACTACGTTTTTCTTCACATTTTGCTAGTTAATAATTTTTGTGTACGAATGTTGTATTTACCTGTAATTGTTTTGTTACATTATGATTTTTTTTATATCTTGTAAGTTTTTCTTGTTATAGTATTAATGTAAACAGGCGTTGGTAAATCAAATAAATAAAAAAAAGAGTGTTATTGATAGTAAAATTACTGAGGTAATGTAATAATTACCATCTCATTTAATAAGGTGTAAAGTACTAGAAGATTTATTATGTTTATCATATCAATGAATTGCTTTTGTAATTTTTTTTTAAATTAATGAATTTTATTTATTTATTGTACTCACAAAGTACATATAAATATATGGGTGAGCTTAGCCCTTAAAGAGTTTTCCTTCAGCAGATCTGTGAAGAAAGTAAATCAATGTAAAGTATAGAGAAGGTAAGCGTAAACAGTACAATAAAAGGAAACATGATTAGAAATATAGTTAAGAGTACAGAAATATCATTACATATTATATTACCTGAGAATGTTTATAAAAACGAGAAATACATAAATAGAATTAGATAGGAATAAATAAAGATAATAAGTACAATAGATTTTATGCAGATAATGAAAATTTTAATATAAACTAACAGCCCTGTACTACATAGTATCCATTGAAGCCAAATTTATTCCCGCGGCGTTGTGATTTGCGAGGAGTTATGATAAGTGGTCCTGGTGGTAGCCGCTGGTGCAATTAGAGCAGCATATACAGCGACTCGAATTAAATAAATTAACCAATAGACCCCGCTGCAATGTTACCGCGCAAGGTTGCCAGCTTCGTACTACAAACTGCGCGTGCGCTGCCACAGTAAGTTTTAACCTATAACCAAAAATAAGTGTTACAAATTAAAATACGTATTTGTACCTTTGTTTTTTTCTTGAGACGACCAAGGAATTTACCTGATCGTAGGTGATATGGTAAGCGATCGCCTTTCATACTGTGTGTTATTTAGTATCTCGGCTGATGTATCAAAAAAATCCATCACTACTTTATAAATGGCGTGGTATTTTTGTTTATTAACCGAAGCGATGACACGAGCAACGCGTTCACCTGATGGTAAGTAATACCTTTCCTATACCAACGTGCCGATAGTTAAGATGGTATACACAGTACCACATTGCAGCCGTCACATTGACACATGACGTAAGGTCTCTTCTTCTTCTAACTCGTATAATAAAATGGGTTCATTTTATAATCCTTATCTGCTGCTTATATATTTTCATCACTCCCCCGGTGGTTAATGCTTCATCATTATCAACAGTCTGCGGTAGTCCACTGCTGGACATAGGCCTCTCCCAAAGGACGTCACTTATATCAATTATGCTTCTTCTAAGTCGTATTCCCTCATGACTGTGGGTTGTGGTCATCATGTGTAGTGAAACGACGACTTTCTTGTCAGTTATAATATAGTGGTGTTGCTATTGCGTTCTTCATTTCATATACTAGTCTGACCGCGGATAGTCATCACATAGATATTTAGGTTTTCTCACAATGTTTTCCTTCACCTTCAGAGCACGTGATATTAGTTGGTGTTATACTAACTGCACATAAATTGAAAGATTAAATGGTGCAGGCCCGATTTGAACCGAGTTCATTCAGAGTGGAAGTTCGGCGTTGAAACCACTAGGCAATTTTGGCTAGAGTACTGATATTACTAAGAAAATAAGACTTAACACCTCATGTTTCATGACGACGAAGACAATGTGGTGCTGTGTATCACTTACCATCAAGTCAACGCTTTACTTGACTCGTAGCATAAAAAAGCTTGATTAAAAATAGGTTCAATGATGAGCTGATTTCCATAATCGCTCCGTTTGCAGACAGCTTATTATGAACCAGTGGCGCGGCTTGACACCGACAGAATTATGCTTTTCTAATTGTAATATGATAATGGATTTAATGGTTCACCGCTGTTACCAGTAAAAGCGGACACGTCAGACCGCTATCCCCTAAATAGCACTGTAAATAGAAATAGCTCAGCAAAGCAGCAGAAGTT
>DWLS01004081.1:0-14551 GCA_018246255.1 Pachliopta kotzebuea | reverse complement strand
AGGAATACTCAATCGTCCTTTTGTTTTCAATCGCCTCCCTTGACAGCCGGCGCCATTGACAGCCCTTTTTCTTCCTCCAATTTTCTTTTCGGATCGCGCTACTGGCGCGATTGCCAACAACTTTTTATTTATTTATTTAATTTCTCTTATGTGTTGGTTAGTTTTTTGTAAGAAGATATTTATTTTCTTTATTTTATGCTTGTAAAAAAAGGCTTCCGTGAATTCTCCTCGTACGCACAGAAATAAGAAAAGTCGCCATCTTTATTACGGGCAAAACCATTCGCAGTTCAATCTCCAGTTGTTTCTCAGATATGATATCATTTAGTTGCTGTAACGGTGTAAATTGGACGATTTATCCATTTTCAACGGGCACAGCGGTAAAGTTTAGACATAAATTGTGGAATGACTAGATGCGCTATATTCAGTTTACAAATCTAAGTAAGTATTATCACGTTTTCTGATTTTCAATCATTTGTTTGTAATGAAGAATGGTGGTTGTGAGCAATGGTGTTTGTCTATGTTTAGTACACGTTACGAATTTTTAATAAAAGTATCCAAGCCATGCTCGTGACCAGATAATATAACATATTTATTACGTTATAAAATAAGTTGACTTGATGTCACAAGCTACAATTGATGTTACAAATCTATGAAGAGGCGAGATGAGCGAAACGATTAGCCGATGGTAAGTGATTTTCTTGCTTATAACAAAGCAACGCTTGTTGAATTGGTATACCCAGCACCACACTGCGCTAGTCGCCTTGAGATATAATGTATTACATTTCATTACCCTAGTAATTTGATGAGCTGACAAGACTTTTCACACTGAAACAAAGTTATGTTTGCATACTACGATTTTGCGGCTGCTATAGGTGCTGCGGTGGTACCTAATTAGACAAACTTCGGCAATAGAGACCTACCACCAATAAGTGTGAATTAATTGATTTATTCAGATATAAATATTGTAACTGATGTTAATAGATGTATTGTTTCTTGTTTTCGTAGTGTATCTAGTTTCCTTACCTCCAAATTGGAGGGACGGGACGTGCAACTACCGTGAAATATTTTACGATTCTTGAGACATAAGCCTATGGAGAGGACGGTTGAACCTTCACGTATTCGTCCCCATTCGGAGATTTGTTAAGAAGAAGTAGTGCTGTTACTCTTCTATATATTTTGTTGAAGGTCTTCGTTTATTTTGTTCCAGTGTTACACCTATTTTTCTACCTCTGGTGTGTATAAAATAAACAAATAACTTGAACATCGAAGACTCGAAGTTGCTTATAACCAGCAGTGACATAATACATATTGATTAGAGAATGATGATAGCAAACTGATAGTGATATCTAGGTTTGCAGCAAAATAAGTAGGTTTTTAGAAGTAATTGTTGTATGATGATATTAATATATGTATAAATATATTAATCGATATAGTAGTATGATGCCCGAATAGATTATTTATATTTTCTATATACGTACTGGTATATATAGTATTGTATTATTAAGAAGAGAATTTAAGAGATTATTATAAAGCCAAAAAAAGAAATTATTAAAACGTTTATAGAAAACATGATAACGTTTTTTTCATAAAATTAACATGCTTAAGTTTGTTAAGTAATAAGAGTTTCAGAATGATTGCTTGTTGTAATTCCGTGTTTAAAAAACTTAAACCAGTGTTATGTTAACTCAATTTACGTACTTAAGTATTTCGTTAAACGGAATCCACATCGCAAATATCTCAGCGTACGAATTGAGTTAATGCTCAATCATATGTTTACAGGCCTGAAAATCAGTTCGATTAATCCCTTTGTGATTACATACCGCTCATGGCTAAATTGTACGAACGATTGCTGGGGAATTTTATAGAATAATAAATTTTTAATTATTTAAGCAACAAAAGGAAACTAGATTTTATTTAGAATAGACTACAACTGACTTAAAAAGTACTCTAATGGCGTAAGTATAAAACTAAGCTGCCTAGTACTTACTAGGTTTTGGCCTCATTCTTAACGTATTATTATGTTAAACTCTAACTCTTTGTAAGATTTTTTACGATAAAATTGCGGTATACACCTAAACCTATTCTTTGTTTGTTTAATATAGTAAATTACATTACTGTTTGAATGGTACAATATTTTTTCCATTTTCGTATTACTACGTCATTCTGTTTTATTTTATGACATAAATTTAACATTTCAATTAAGACTCATTCGTTGAAATAGTAAAAAATTGCTTTATTTATTTTCAAATGAAACCTTTGCAGAAAAATTACGTGCAAATAATTGGCCCCTTTTATTTATATAAAACGCTTCGGCTTTTATTAAATTCGGATAAAGCGACTAAAATCAAGTCATAAAACCTTTTCGTCTCCATTAAAGTAATTGATTTGATAAGACATGGGAAAAGTTTCTATTTGACAAGGGACCGGTTCTATGACTAACTTGGAATTTCGGGGAAACATAAAGAGAGAATATATTTACTTTGGCTTTTCAAAAGTACTGTACATTTTAATACATTTCTCTATTTACCAACTCATTCTGCATTAAAGATTATTTCTACTGTTGTTATGTGTAGAATTAGTTACATTCTCAAGATTCTATTTTCCCTATTTAAAAATAGATTGTTTAAAAGTCTGTCAATGTTATTAGACATTATTCAATAGAAACCTCTTGAAAAAATCGCTGAGTATAAATTTTTCATACATAAGATTTTTATATTATTCCTACACTACAATTATGCATATTAATTTCTAATAGTTCGACCAATTCTCATGACATTTGTTCATCCGTTAGTAACTTTTATTTTCAGATATCTAGAAATGAAATATTAATAATCTATATTTTAAAAATAAGGTTTTACGGGGTAAAAATAAAAAAGGAATTTCGAAAACATATTTTTCGGCCAGATTTATTGACACGTTTACGTGTTGTATTTTTGCATCTTCTTATTCATAATTGTCCTTTTTATTAAGTTCTTTGAGGTGGCTAGTTTGGAAATAGAAACTTTTGTTATGTGTCGAATGTACTCTGTCTTTTTGGAAAATGGAACAGAAATGCAGTGAAAATATAAAAAATCACTCTGCTGTGGTGCAACACGCTCCCCCGGAGCATGGTTTGTAGGACTAACGCACTTGTTAATATAGTACAAGCGATTTTATATATTTAGCATTGTAGTTTCGTAAATATAACATTTTAAAATGTGTTATAAGTAAATTAAATTTGATAACTATATAAAATCTAAGAAAGAATGTGAAGCTATTAAATGAAATTATTCATTTCTCTCTTCATCAACAATGACCATATCTATATTTTTATGTAATTATTAGGGTAGAGTAAACAATTACAAAATTGTAATCATAATGTCCCTCTCTTGTTTGATGCCTAAACTTAAGTTACTTATTTTTTAGTTAAATATAGATTTAAAAAACAAAAAATGTATTAGACTAAAACTTCTAGGGTTTATTATGTTCGGATATGATGGCAACCCCTGACAATATGATAATAGATATTATGTGAATGGTTTTCAGGTGCTGTTCTCGGACGTTTACTCTGCGGCTCGTCGTCATAGTGCGTGTTGGCTGGGGTCGGTGGCCCAGCGCGGCCGTAACTTCACGCGCGGCCGCCGCCGGTAACGAGCAGCCACATAAAACAAAATGCCAGCACAGAAGGGATCCTCTAAATTTACTTAAATGCCAAATAAACTGCGAATTGCTTCGCCATTTATGAAAAAGGCTAGTTCGCCTTGAAAATTTACTGCTGAGACTGTTAATTAGACTTTCGCAAAAAATTGTGTCTATCAATACTCATAAAACGTTTGTTAAAGATTTTTAATTTTGGTTAAGAGTTAAATGTTTCTCAAGAAATATAAGCTAAAGTAAAAGGTACAATGTACAAGTACATGGAAGAAATCGTGGTTTTGTAACATACGGGAGTGGACCGGCATGACATCTACTGAAGAACTTTTCCACATTACGCACGAGGCACGGCTATTTCTAAAGTTAACAGCCAATCATCTGACCGGAAGAGGAACGAAAAGAAGAAGAAAGAATTTTTCTATCCTTTGCCATAATGTACTGGGACACCCGACATTCACTTAGCAGGTAGTTAATACTTTTATCCAAAGTATGGTACGGGTCGCCAAATCCTCCAGACCACGAAAGCTTCAAATGTGTCAGTTTCAAATTACTCTTTGTTACTTATTTGTAATTAAATACTGGTAATATAATATTAGTAACAGTAGTACGGTGACCAATATACTAATTTTAATTAAATAAAAGATACGGCAACTGGTAACTTGTGCATAACATTTTTGTACATGTAACTTTTTTCTTGCTATAAAATAATATGATATTTTAACTATAATTGAATGGTAAATCTTTTATCAGGATCTGTAAAGTTGGCCATATCTGGTGTGCTTTGCTAGCCACGGATCAAACGTGTACGCTCCTAAACACGATAAAACACCAATAGCTCTCGTTATTGTTATATATGTTTGTATATTGTAACTTTAGATCTTAAATAGACATAAAAATACAAAATATTGTTCAAAGCTAGATCTTTTCTTTGGTATGTAAAAATTATAGTTTCAAAGTCTATATATACACTTACCTTGACGTTCACATGTGCGCCGCGGAAAACCGCTGTATTAAGAAAAATAACAGGAAGTGAAGGATCGTGCGTTTACTGGTAATATAAAATCATAGTAACTGAAACATGTCGTTTTAATTATATACCACTTTTATTTAATGTACATAGCTTACATTCATTGTTATTTAGGTAAAAAAATATTACTAACAGATGAATTCGACATGAAAAATGGTAGGTCACCATTTTCCATGTCACAAGCTATAAATATGATTATTATTATTATAATTAAATCAACTATCTTTCAAATCACAAATAGATTTCACGGCACACTGAGGTCATTCTGCTTAAATTGGACTGTAAACAATAAACAAAAAGCTGTTAATACTCCTTGATGATTCTGAAGCCAACTTAGGCCCTCTGTAACTATGTGCTGGAAAGCGCTTGAAACGATTAGGTAATAAATTATTCTACTAATATTTTGTCTTTCTTGGCGTGCGTCCGTACAGAATGGGACATCGCTGTGCCAACTTAATGACTAACAAATGCTATATATATGCATAGCTATGTATAGCTATGGTGACAACGTTTTGAATTTATGAATATAAAATCTAATACATAATATAAATTTTTATTTTTTAGTTGCTCCTTGCATTCGCAACTAATAGTTAAATATAAGTGACAAAATCAGTAAAATTAAATATACCGTTAATATCAACTGAAATAATTTTCTTTTTGCCACTATCATCATCATTTCATGCGATGGATATCCACTGCAGGATATAGATAGGTGTCTCTATAAATTTATTCCATAAAATACTGTCTAGTGCTGCTTAAGTTTAGTGATTTTCGGTGATTCTTTTTATGTGTTTTTGAGATATCTAAATGAAAAAAGCAAAACACGATTCGTGAGTATCAAATTTCCGTAAGTTAGGTTATTGCAGTTAATTTCAAACTGATATAAACGGCAATTAAGTGAAAATGAACGTATCGTAAATACGAAACGTTTTACAACGTTCCCCGCGAACTTGCTCCGCGCTGATTGTTACATGGATAAGAAAAAGTTGGATGAATTCCTTTAAACGTAATAAGAATTCCTTTTTCGTTTTATTAGCGAGTGATAATGTTAGAATACAATTATCCAGTTAAGCAGAAAGTACACCAAAAACAAGTTTTTATTGTTTTAAATTCACCAAAGATTTTTTTTATTCTTTATCCATAATTTTTTACATGGTATTATTTTTTACACTTTGTTTAAGGATATCAGAAGAGAAATTTAGTATCATCGGTTAAACAAAACAAAAAATGACTATAGTTAGATTGTAGAAAATAAATGTTTTTGTCAAAAAAAATTGTTAAAATAGATAAAATTTTGTTGTAAAAATAAATAAATAATGCGAAAAGAATACAATATAATGCTAATAAATTGACAATATGCAAAGGACAGTAATATAACTGAAATTTTATTCTTACACACGAGACCATCTTTCAAGTGAAATTGTGTCAACAAATTGAATATAAATGGGATACAGTCAAAATAGATCAAATAATTGATTTAAGAGAATATTTATAGTTTTATTATTAAAAAGCGATATACGAACAAAAACAGAAACTATTTTTTTCATTTTACGTAACTGCCGGCTATAATGTATATAATTATGTTAATATATATAGCTACCCTTTTTACAGTACATTTACTAATTATACTAAATATACGTGTTCCGTGCTTGTATATATACACATGTACCATATCTTATATACAATGCAAATTGGACCATTTCTTTTTTTTCTGCTCAATTTAAGTAGACTGGAGCACATTATAACATATAACAATATGCAAGTTATACAAAAATAAATGATTTTTATATTTATTTTGGACTGGTACTTAAAATGTTTCAAATCATTTCATAATTTTTATTGTCTTTACCAACAGATACACTGTAAATTTAAGGAATGTGAAGTATTTTACAGAATAAATGGTTAGTGACTTATTCGAAAATATATACGTACGTTCATATTTCTAACACGAAATAAAAATAATCTATATGAAGTATATAAATCTCTTGTTTTACAGTGCAATATGTGCTGATGAAATTGGTAGCTCAGCGAAATTCAAACTATACGTCACGCGGTCGTTGCATTGCTACATTTCTCCGATTTTGATGGGCTGTTCAATTTATGATATACTATCTGTTCTAAGGTTGTATGCCTATCCAGGGATTAATTTACATCGCTTTGGTAGAAATCATTTACGGTAAAATCATTAGTGTAAGTATTTTTCTAACTAAACCAATTACTTTGAAGGACATATATGGTATATTATAATTATTACTGATTCGGTTCCCCTCCCTCTTCGACTTACTATACTTCACTATTTTAAGGTTAGTATAATGTAAAAACATTGATAGAGAGAAATTTTTAACCGTACCATTCATTGATTGCATATAGAAAAAGACGATTTGTTATGCTGATCCCACCATAGAGTTAGAATAAAAGAGGAGATGAAAATGATGACGAGCTATTTAAGTTTTTAATATTTTAGGCTACCGAACATTTTAATAAAATATCATGTGTATTATGCTTAAACTTTTTAATATTTATTTCTGAGACGGTTCTTTATATTGTTTTCATAAAAAACATTTAGTTAAACGTTTAATTATATATATATACAATAGCCTCTTTTTATATATGCATACATATCTTTTAAAGATTACTAGTTTGAAAAGTCTGTGTTAAGCACTCCAATTCTATTGCTACCGTTTGGCACCATGCTACAGTTGAAATTGCGCCCGTATTCAAGTTCTTGGTAATTTTTGAGAAAAAGTATAATAGTAAAAGAAAATGCATTACGCTGTATCCATTTAAAGCGGTTTAAATATTAGATAAAGAAATAGTCAAAACTATTTTTAACATAGGACACAACAAATTTTTAATAATGAGCATTTTGTGAGGAATTTATTATTAAGTGTTTATTTTTAAATCAGAAATGAATTGTAATTGGGTTACAAAATTTCATATAAATATATAAACAATAATTTTATAACCTGTGGCCCCAGATTTTTACTTTCATAATTAAATTTTAGATTTCTTTAAGTCCATATTTCCAATTATTTATTTATTTATATTCTTACAAGTCGATGATATTCTGTATTTAAATAAATTGTTGTTTTTTAACTTTAATCGACTTAATGTAGAATATTTATGGAATGGATCTTTTATTACTTGTTAAAGTTTCCGACTCTTTTCTATACACTGCACCTGATATTTTGTACAGTACATTTATCACTCGTAACAATACTTAGAGTTTTTCTTTGTTATGACTTATGATATTTACATGGCTTCATACTCAACGACAGCTTAGTTACTCGTTCTACATTATGAAGAATCGTCTTCGCTTTATATTATTGTTGTACAGTTTTTTTCAACTATAATACGATTCTGAAAAATTGTATGAAGTATTAAAGCGTGCATAAAAGGCAGAAAAAAGAAGACAATTATTTAAAATATTGAAGATAAGGAAGAATTACTTAGTGTTAAGTAACAAGCTGTGAGAAGAGTTAGTTCTGTACTGGAAAATTTTTAAAAAAATATTTTTTTTTTAAAACGTTTTCATTCTGTATCTTATTAGTTCCTTATAGTAAATGTTAATTTATTTAAGCAGACTTGAATTTAATTTTTTACATTATGTACTGTTTTGCGCTGTCAGTTAATACATTAATCATAAGAATTAGAATTTTTTTCTTAAAAAAAATTAGAACATTATTTCGTGTTAAATAATTGAATTAGTTACGGTAACCTTCATTAGTAAAAGATTAATTTTCATTTAGATGTACCCAAAAAGTAAGACAGCTCAATCTAAGGCCGTAAATTATGTTATAATGAGACTAGATTGTATTGTTAAATGTATACTGATTTATGGTTGTTCAATAATGAACAAAAAGAAAAAGTTTATTTAATGTAGAGTAACAAAGAGTAAAAAAATGTTTAAACATATTTTATACATTATAAATCATTAAAGAATGTTACCGCCTGGGGAACTTGTAAATGTATTAAATAATATAACAACTGCTAAACTGGAAAGACACTTATACTAGTAGCACATTCGAATTAATATTAATGGTTCTTCAAAAGCCGCTTATGGGGTTGCAAGGAAAGGCCTCGCGATTCGAAGAATTCAATTCTATGGCGCCGGTCGACTGGGGGTGGTACTTACGTGGAATCAAATAAATTTTATGCTTTTGCCTGTTACTGGAAACCTAATACTTATACGTGCTTAAGCAAAAAAGAATACATTAACTGTCTTTAAGTGGACGTGAGTAGAACAGTATGCTCACTACATTTGGATTTGTAAACTATATAGTTAATGTTGGGGAATTTAAATTGAAAGGGTTCCTAAAATTTATTAATAAAGTGTTTTTGGCGGAAAGTTATAACACAATGTTCGTTTGAATAACAGTTAAAGAGTTGCCAATGTTTTTGACAAAAAATAGTTGTACTTAATTTAATGTTCTTGTTTTAAATCTTGCTGCCGTGTTTAGCATTTGTTTGAATAAAAATTTCCGATTGCGTAGGATATTATCACAAGGGGTTGCTCTATGAAATTTCTTCGAATGAAAGAGAAGGCTTTAGTAAAGGGGGAGGAACCGCCGCCCTAGCCGCGCGTCGGGCAAGTCGTTTGCGCCAGTTGTCTACGATCCGTTCCCCAAGACGGTCGCGTGCTAAGCTTTAAGCGGAAGTGGCCTTTCAAACTTTTCACGGAACGCCGAGAAAGTATTGCACAGTCCTAAAGTTGACCGCCCCCTTAATCACTTCCTCGCGTGTGTTGAATGCAATCCGAAACAGCGTTTACTTTGTGTTACACTGCTTAAAATGTTTTGAGCGGTACATTATTGAAGTGGCACCAGGATTTAACAGGAAACTATTCTGTCGTAAAAATAAATATTAAACCTGTCACAAACTTTTTCGGGAATATGTCACTAGCTTTACATACTACTTAAGTTCTGTTTCATTAAAAACTAAAAATAAAAAAAATAACAAACTTTTGTTACGGGATATCTTAAAACAATATTAATTTTCATATTTTTAAAGCGAAGAATAAAAGATCAATATTAGTCATTAAATAAAAGCGTGAAGAATGTATATATTGTTAGTTTTGTTGGATTGGTTGTTAATTGGAACGAGTGCTACGACACGTAAGTTTTATTTTAATTAATAATGCTTTGTAACATTTATTATTTTAAATGATCTTTGTTAAAATGCTTGTTTTTGTTAAAATCTATAGGACCGTTCAACAACAAACAATTAGATTGTTTTAATTAATGTAATTCATGTCAAAATATCTCTACCATATTACAGCGACTAGTTACGTTATCATAAAATAACAATATTAAATCATAATTCATATTTAAAATAAGATAGTGAAAATACAACTATTTAAAAGTAAATATTTTTAAGTGTTAATGGAATTATTTAAAATGTTATATAAGTAAATGTATTAAATGTACGTTTTTTATTTTAGTTATTATTATACAGCGTATGGTTGAAAACAGAAAGTAGAAGCCGTAGTTTCAACATTACCCGGTTCGTGTAGTTTTTAAATAGATTTTTTAATGTTTTAAAATCGATGTTAAATTAATTATAAAATTAATTTTTTACAATATTTTAAAGTGTTTTTTAGGTTAAGACTAGCGTTCAGTTCATGTATGTGTAAAACGGTCTAAACGAAATTTTTCCAATTCAGGGGAAAAAATAACGTTGTTTACTATAAACACGAATAAAATTGGGGCGACGTTGACAGTTTTTAGTATAGAAACTGTTAGTGGTCAGGTATTAAAGTCGAGCCCTCCTATATTTGGATTATCGCAGTTAAATTTGACGTGTAGTCAATTAGTGAAGTCAGGGACCGGCGCAGCGAACGTTCGTAATTTGTCAGTGACAACGCCGGAAGTTTCACGAGCCGAGCTTCAACAGTATCAATATTACAACCTCATTTAAAAATGTTTATGTTCACCTGTGAGTGTTTACCTTCATACTTTATTCATTGTGTCTTTCTTTCCATTGTTATCAACTATGTGCTGATAGTTAATCTTGATTCCAACTGATTATAAGCGACTATTTATTCATAAAACGGATTGTCTTTTAAAAAATTATTTTCGCTTTTTTGTCGAAGATATTATGTTGGGAAGAATATGCTGTTGCCAATAGACTATTCCAATGCTATCTGTTCGTAATATTAAGGATATCATAACGCTTTGTTCTAACGCGCGGAATATCGACAAAGTAGAGAAGAAGACGATTTCTGTCTGCTCTGTAACACAAATGTCTAATGTTCGTGTCTGGTATCACATAAGTAAAGGTTTTCACACCAGCTTTTCTTTTATTTTATTTTGAGACTTTTTATATATAATCATGGCAGCCCCATCGTACCATAAAAAATTACATACACACATTGTTAATAAATGCATTTTTCGGCAAAATTTTAAAAACAAATAAACAGTGCTCTAGCCTTGTATGAAGACAGAATACTGTGATAAGGACTGAAGTTAACTGTTATTTATATATATTAAGGGATTCTATGACTGACTTCTTTCTTCAAACCAACTTGTCCAGCTACAATCCTTATATTATTCTTAGTGTGCTACATGTATAGTGTATTACTGCAATCGTACATATTTCCTTATTCTGCTCAAGCTATCATTTTCGATCTCATTATCAACTAATTTTATTTCAAAATTTATACTAGTCACTTCAAATACCTTTTCATTATTAAATAAATTTAAATTGTAACTTTGGATGTTTTCCAGTTATATTTTTATGTATTGTTCAGATTTTTATCTATGATAATTAGAATATGAATGAAAGTAGAATACTAAATGAAAATGACAACAGTCTTGTCAGCGGTGGGCAAACTCGAGTAGTTTTATAAGATACATTATGAGGAGTGTATAATAATTTACATGTTACAATTTAACCATCCCCTTTCACCACTAGGTATCTAAAAGTACGAAGCGTCACTATACTTATGTTGTAATGTTTATGTGCAATGGTTCAACTCCTTATTTTACTACGGAACGCTATGCTGTGAAACAATTTGCTTGTGTTAAGGTAACCGTGAATTTAGTATAAGATATCTTTACGGAAAGAGTAAAACGAGAAACAATTCTGATTCCATATAACTAAGTAATTAATTAAATAATATTAGCTGTATAAAAATATTTTAAATCGTGTAGTGTTTGTACTGATGGTCAAATTTAAGAGAATGCAAAAAACTTGAAAATTCTCCGATTCCGCCTTTTCGATAATAATATTGATCCGATGAATTCCGAAAACCAAATACAGGACCACTTAATACCACATATTGTCTGCATTATTATTATTGTTTAAACTTATACAAAAATGTAAAATATTAAGTTGTGTAATCATAATTACTGTTGAGCGGATATTTAGTATTTAAGTTCGTTATTTAGTTTGTTGAATATCATAAATTATAACTATTTATACAAATGTTTAACAACTTTGTACCGATTTTGTTTCTTGTGGCAAGGGGCATGAGACCCGTGTAGTAGAAACTATATCAAACTTTGATAAAATTAATTCACTTTCATATAAACCCTGTAAAACATCATTGAATAATCAATATTATCAAATTTCTTTACTATTCGATGTCTTTTTTTTAAACAAAGAAAATTTGTTGTAGTACAGTGCTTATTTATTTCATAAATAGAGCGACGCTTATGAGTTTAATAGTATTTACGTTATTTTTACTGTTATTTATCAAGTCAACATATTTCTAGTTACCATTTTTTATTCTTACAGTGTTCATTAATTTCTTTTTGTAGATGAACCAGGATTTAGTGCTCCCATAGCAAATGTTACGGCACCGCTGGGACGCGAAGCTATAATGGCTTGCACCGTCCACAATCTTTCGACGTATAAGGTTTGTTATGACATTTAAGTTATTATTAGTGTTTGATTCTAATATGAACACACATAGAGCGAAATATTTTATTATTCAGTTATAGTAGTATTTTCATATTTATTCAAAACTAGTATCAATATGAAACTCAGTCTTAAGGAAACGTTTAGGTAACAGTTTTTCGGCATATAATTAAGGACTTAAGAACAAGTGTATTAATATATTCTATAAGACATAGGTTGCATTAGTAATAATGGTTAAGTATATATAATAATAAATAATGTGTGTTTCAGACACATAAATTTATTACATTACATAAACACACTTTAAAAGAGAAAAGTTAGTTATAATGTCTGTAACTATTATTGTGAATATAATTATATAATTTGTGTAATTATTAAGCATTGTTTTAACAATAAAGAATAATTTCTAATGCTTTATCCAATAGAAAGTTAGGTAAAGTTTAATCTGGTCACACCGATTTTAACATCACGCAAGACAGCAAGTGAAAACATTATATTGTAGCAATGAGAGTAATTACAAGTGATAAGAGATTAAATCGTACAAAAGTTAGGAATTTTAAAAAATATGGCAAATAAAACTTAATATACAATCTCATACATAGTCGATCGATGAAGGGTAATATTTTCGTTTGTAGTTTAAAAGTTTGGATTTCTTACAACCTCTTTTTATCCGTCGCCATAAGTTAATATCTTTCCAAAAACAATTGACGAATTTAAGTGGTTAAGTTTAAGGAGTTACTACACATTTTTTTGACTATAACTTTTATAATGTTCATTAAAAATTGTTTATTGAATCACAACTAAACTTTTTTAGTTGTACAAATTTTTGTTTTAGTCTGAGGATATTACTTTTTACAAATAAAGTTTTCATACTTTCTAATGTTATTTATTTAGTGTTGTTTTGATTGTGTAAAATATTTAATTTGTGAATGTTGTGTATACCTCTATCTGACATATATATCAAACAATTCTTACATTTAATCTTTTCAAGATATTTATGCTGTTGGTGTACCTTTCTAATAAAATAAAAATAAAAGCTTGGCAGGAAATTCCTGTCATTAATATGACATCGGCGACCATTAGTATGATAACAATACTCCAGTCCAGCTATTTGATTAATCGGACATAAATTTCATCAACAAACTTAGGATTTTTAATTAATTAAATTTGAATGAGTTTTATTTTTGGGGATCGTATAGGTGCAAGTTCGGTCCTCACTGAGTTTGAGCAATCAGTGAAGGAACACCATCGTGAGAACGCGAGCGTGGTTTAAGAATAATAGCTTTCGAGGATATGTGGCGACGGTTAACTTGACCAGCACGGTTGACAAATATCCCGGACTCTCTGCTTTTAAAAAAGATCCCTATTTTAAGTAGTGGAACATTTAACAATGCTTTTTATGCTCGTCGTTAACCAAAGTTTATTAAAGACAAAATAATCTTTACTTAAAATGTCTTTTAAAAATTCGTAAGACTCTTTAATGTCATCTGCTAGTGAAATATTCGAGTGGGGTTTAATACTAGGAATATTATCAAGTGTAGGTTAACATTACTAACAACAACTTCAGTTAGGTGAACGAACAACCCTGTTACTGGCTCTAAAGAAGTTCTTTGTAATGTTACTTTCTATTTACTCGTGGCAAAGGAACTTGTTTGTGAACAATATTGTTCAGTAGTTTTAAATTTTAAAATTTTTATAAAACATTAAGTAACAATTGTCAAATACTACAACGGAAGTAGTAATATTTAGAAAAATTATCAAAGAAGTACTGAACATTTAAAATTTATCTAAATAATCTTATTAAGATAAACATTTAAAAGTCGATAAATCATTTTTGGCATCTCTGTAAGACAAGGTAGAGAAACTTGTAATCTTGTTCAATGAAAGTACTTACAAACTGCTTCCCGTGCTTCAAAACTACACTTTCCGTTCTCAAAATCACTTGCAAGCTCGTTTTAAACATTCTGAACCTTGTAGAATATTTGCTATTTATGTGCATTTAAACTACTTTGATCAAAAGTGTATAGTTGT
>DWLS01004080.1:0-14551 GCA_018246255.1 Pachliopta kotzebuea | reverse complement strand
ATACAAAATTCTGAAACTTTGGGTACCCACAACTCGGGAACCCGACCACATACCAACAAAATTCCAACGGCTCTGACCTTATCTAAGCGAGATCTGCCTGTATGACAGTCAGCAATTTCAGTCTCCTACTGTAGTTCTCGATTAAATTTCTCGAGATTGAAAATTGTTAACGGACGGACGGACATTGTCGTTTAAATAAAGATAAAGAACAACAAGAGGACAAGTAGTGTCGAACATTACTTAAGATAACACAGACCTGAAAAACTAACACAATACTAAAGCAGGAAAAGAAAACAATAAGCGTTAGAAAAGAAATAGTAATTTATATGTTTATCCAGATTGACACAATAATATTGAGATTTTGGTAATGAAAGCATTCAGAGTGGACGAAAAGATCAATGTCACTGAAATGGTTATTGTACTTATTCATACATCGTATAAAAAAGTTATTACATGTGTAGTTTTTGTGAAATATTGGAGGAGAGAACAGGTTAATGGTGCGAGAGGAATGTACAGGAAGGGAAACTTTGGAGACAAAGTTAATTTTGGACAACAAAACTGGTAAAGCAATTTTATTATTCATTAACTTGTATAATGTAATCAGAGAAAACTTTGCACAAACGGACAAAGGTTCTTGTTAGATTTTAGCAGAACTTGAAACTCACGGAAATGTAGAAAAATAGTGAAATCCTCTTTTGACCATATCACCACCAAATTAAAGTACCAAATCGGGATTCTCACATAACAGTATGAGAGTTGTGCTTGTTGAATATGTAATGCATTGCGCGACTAGTTTGCATCGGAACGGGTTTAATATCTCACGCAATGTATTCTTATGCATTTGTAACCTAATACTTTTCCAGGACATTGTGGCAACCAAGTATTGAATATATCATTAATAATTCATATTCTTGAACTGAATTTCCTGGTGGCTCCATTTTTTAGTTTCTTTATCAAAACCTATTAAACATAATTTATTTTGAATACATTAAAATAATTACATAATACCTAATGATAATATTTCGTACAGTAACGAAGAAACGGGGCTTACAAAACATTTATATCAGTAGGAGGTTCATATTCAGAGTTCTATAAAAGATTTATAAGTACAGTAAAATAAATTAAAAATATAAAAAATAGACCGTATTATTGAACCATTTTATGAGAATACTTGTGGAGCCATTTAAAATAAGACGTTCATCAGTTCTTCGCCAGGACAGGCCACGTACCAGGTGTAGAGACGACGAGGTCGTTTATTTTCGTTACTGCTAGAATGGAACCTTTGATAATGAACTTAGCCTTTATATAAAAAGTAAACCTCGCAATGTTTCCTTTAACTTTCAAAACAAATTGTGGCAAATAAAGGGAACGGGACATAAGATGTTTAATATAACCATAACTTCTAATGCAAACAGTTGAACATTTATATTCATTTTTCCAAGCAAAGAAAAAGGTTCTATTAATGAATACAAAAAAAAATAAAGATAAAAAGTTCATTCCTTTCATGCTTTATAACAATGTTAGCTATTTTTATTAATGAGACGATAATTCATTTTATTAATGTTAATTAAATAAAACTCCACTGAAGTTGGATCATACATTTACTTAAATTTCTGTAATATTTACTGTTAACTTTAATATAACTATTGGATTTATAAAGAATAAGTTTAAATAATAGGACCTACGAAAATGTTTACATTGTAACGCTGCTCGTAAGGCGGATGTACGGTTACGTCCTCGTACATGAGCTATATTTTTTGCCAATTAACTCTATTGTTTCTTCAAATACTATCCGTTCACATCCGCGGTGAATCACAGAACCACTCAAAGACGCTGTTTATTAACACAAACATTTTATTGGAGATAAAGAGAATAAGCTTTTAGTAAAATTATAGCAAATTTTTAACTGACAGTATTAACGCTGGTAGGTGTCTGCTCCCAGAGACCGTTTAGGTAGGTACCACCACAACTTCTATTGCCTATAGCCGACAAACAATACTATGCATGTTACTATGTTCCGGTTTTAAGGATGCTGTATGCTAGTGAATTTACTGGGCTAACGAAACTTGAAAATTTATGTTTCAAGGCAGCGAGCGCAATGTGGTGCAGTGTATATCATCTTAACGAACGCCACATTGGTATGGACAAGTGTATAACTTAACATCAGGTGAACTCTTTCTCGTCTCGTCGACTACTAAATAAAAAAAAAAGAACCGGAATTAAAAAAAAAACTTACTGTAACACGCAATTTGCTAAAAATCAGGCAATACAAGAGCAAAGGGGATCAGAGGAAAACAAAATTAAAAAGTGTACCTAACTTTACATACATGTTAAAAAATGACAAAAAATAAAAATCAAAGCATATTTTTCAGTTTAAAAACCATATATGTCTAAAACTTATTTATTAGTTGTTGTTTGTGCCGCTGGTAAAAACTTTATAGATTAATTTCGACGTTTGAAATCTAGATTTACTGTAATAGGAGGAATGAATAAAAACAAACTCCAATTGTATTTATAACAAAGGTGATCACAGAACTTTTGAACACTCTCTAGATTATCTAAATAAATAAGACAGTATATGTTTAATAAAATTATAAATCGGACATAAATGCAAGTAACAGTTTGAATACGACGAGTTTGTATGAAACAAAAACATTTGTATATGCCTAAAGGTCATCACATTTGCAGTTTACAAAGATATAGCGGCATAGCGGCCGCCTGACCTTTCCCCCTCTAGTCATCCAGTCTCCAAAGAGGTCGCATCGCACTACGGATTCTCGGTGACGACGCTTAACCTATTGCAACAAAAAACAACCTTCATTAAAATACTCTCTTCATTAGAAATATGTTTCATTCATTAAACCAACAGGCATAAAACGAAAAAAACAGTGCCCTCATTAAAAGACAAAATTTGATTATCATTATATATATATATTTACTGTTGCATCCTCTTACAAAGTTATTATTGTTCCGAAATAGATTACCAACGTAATTTTTAAAATGTCGTCTGTTCAATAATAATTTTTATCATCATCGTCATCCGTCAATAGACGCGCAATATTAGATATAGTCCGAGATATTTGCTTTCTATCATAGTAATAGAAAACAAACATCCGTACTCTCTCTGCTTCATATTGATCTCTAACAATTTTTTAATTAATTTATAGACCTTAGTGTATATATATATTCCTAACGGTACTTATAAAAAAATTATTGGCCCTTTCCGTAATTTTAAGTTCGTTAATATTTATCCACATTTCCCGTCAAACTTTTAAGGTAGTTGTGAATATGTTATTCATTTTTGGCTTTGCATATGTACATTTCAGAGCAAGTGATAATTGAATTTAATATTTAATAATCTCATTTATTCGGGAAGTACTACTTACTATGTACTACCTTTTTCTACCGCAAAAACACGTTGCTTAGCAACACGAACATTACTGTGTTCAGATTCAGAGGGCGCAGTATATAGTCCTAAAATCCAGATAACTGTAATGCAGTTTAAATACTCTGTTGTTCAGGTAAACGTCTGCTCTCCTCGTTACGATTTTGTATAAAAAATGTATAAACGGTCACTAAAACTAAACCGCGCACCCTTCGCTTGCGCATCGTTGCATAAAAACGCACCTCCTCGCGTACCCTCAAGGCAATGCAGTCAAGCGACACTGCACACGCAATATTATTAGAAGCATTGAGAACTATTCTTATAAGACGAAATTACTATACAGCAGGACGTACCTTTGACAGTGAGTGATACTATAACAACAACAAACATGAAAGGATTTTTACACAGCGCTATTTTGCATTCACAGGACACATGATATAAGAAGTCACTACTTATTAATCTCACTAAATACAGCACACTGCAAGCTATTCAATAAATATTGCTAAGCAAAAAATCAATATTTTTGTATCCAGTGTTTTTATCAAAGAAAAAACTGTAAAGACTTTTTTGTGCATTTCAGAAATAAACACCTGTATATTTGAATGTTAATCATATTACTGAACACGTTTAAACTAAACAATGCATTATAATGAAATTATTCGTACACATGTATATGTGAGTCGGTTCAGTTAAAAGACAATGAGCACTATCACAGCAATGCAGCCAGAATTTAAGGTCAACATGATAGCAAGTTCAAGTTAAACAACGCCATTTGGAATGAAATTTGCAGCGACAAATAAGTCAAGAGCAGGTTTAGTGTGCGCGTTCTTGAAATTGTGGAATAATAAAGAGTTTCTCAACTGCAATGCATTGTTTTAATTAAATAACTTTTTTTATTACCAAAAATAATCTATTCAGAAAGTAAGTTATTATGTGAATTACATAGTAGGGAACAGAAAACATAAAATGTTTACTTACCATCACTGATTTTTAAAGAACACTATATAAACTTCGATCTGAAAAGAGAGGTTCATGGATTTATCGCGTGTATTAGGACTGTCAATCATCATCATCAACAGCCTGCGGCAGTGAACTGCTGAATATAGACCTATCGTAAAAAACGCATCCAGTTGCTACTTGCCTTGCACAGATAGTCGCTCCCTCTGGTCAGGGCGCATCCCGTAATAGGTTTACCAAAACGCGGTCTCCACTTTAAGACATATCCGACGGTGGTTACTTCTCCATCAGTAGTACCCAGCTTATTGTCACTTTAGTTTACATACTCAGAAAGCTGTGTAAAACTATATAGTGACTTTGGTCCTATGAGAAAAAGAGAAACGCCGAGCGCAGTTCTTTCCATCGCTGTCTGAGCGACTTTTAGATTATGGAGTAGCCACAATAACAGTGTCTACGTTTCAGCACGGTAGATGTGAACAGGTAATATATATATTGTCAATAACATCGCATAATCAGAAGAGTACACAGTACGTATTCATATCTAGTTACAAATATTAAGGCCAGTGGTCAGCTGTTGTTCAAAACACGTTCACTTGGTTGCTATTTCTTTTTTCAAGATAACGTATGGTGTTTTACCGACGATATTAAAGATGACCTCAACATTAACAATACGAAATATTTTATTGTTAATCCTACGGTCAGTCAATAAGTGCACCGGTTAAGTGTAATCGGTGTCAAGTTGTTCTGCATGACATTCTCAAGGTATCACACATCCGGGTCGATATCGATTTCGTGTTGCGATTGTTGAATCATGCAACAATCGGATTACGATGGACCGGATATTCTTCTTTCTAGTACACGACGTTCGTTTATAATATTTACAGAATTTTTCTTTTAAATATGTTATAATGTATTTCCTATTCAGGAATTATTTATAAAATCTACTCTTTTTTGCAATTTATAGACAGGTCTTCTATCTACAATATACATTGTAAAGCCACAATATTTTCGATAATAACATTCTAATTGTAACCATATGAATGAATATCGGAAGGCGTCTGTCTCATTTACCTCTTAACGCTAATTGGTTAAACGCTCCTGGTCTTGTTCCACCGTCAAATAAAAAATAGTGTTAATTTAATTAAACTAGGTAAGGTAAAAGGTGTTAATGTTAAAAATTTGGTATAAAAGGTAAAAGTGAATTGTTTGTTTAGAAAGTTTCACCGCACATGCGTTAAAATAAGCTCGCACACATCTTCGGTTCAAATGCGGTCGACTCTGCCTCTTGCACAAGCCGTTGCATAAAACCTTTCACTGGAAGGCTAGTCTTCAAACAAAAATCTAGACTGCTTTCAACGGATGCGCTTGAAATAAATTGGAGAATTAACGGTTTAATCTATTCTGACTTCAAAAATCAATAGTCATTCAAATTAATTTCAACGAATCAAGTCATACCCTCCATTATTAAAGACTTCTATGATTCATTCAATCTTTATACGTGGTCGCGTTTAAAATAAAATTATAAATCTAGGTTTCTTGAAAACTGTTTACAAACAACCATTAATTCTAGATTAATTTTAAGTCATGTTGCTGTATCTCGACCGCAATGCTTTCAATGAATTTTTATAACATTAGCTTATTTATTATTGACTAAAATTCTCCTCTAAGTAAATTTACTTTAATAAAATATTTTACTAAGATATGCCTAAAAAGATTTATTTTACAACAGGCTGTATAAAATCGTGTTTGGCGAAGATGTTATTTGTAATAGATTTATAACATATTTTAACTCTTATGTTATATGTAAACGCATATTCAAGGGAAATACGCGCTCAGCAGTAGAGTATGAACACAAGAGCAAAAACTTCAAAAATTTTGAGTGGTATAATTAAACCATAACAATGTATCAGCATTTAAGTGAATATCGGTATCCATGCTTATTTTAAACCCATGCGGAGCAAACAGAGATTCGTAAAATATTAAATAATTGAAAACGGTTATTCCAACGCGAACGAACATATAAATAACTGAGTACAGTAAAAGCTGCTAATTAAATTTCGTACGTCGCGATCGTAAGAGAAAATCTAATTACAACGAGTTTATTGCCACTGTTTTGACTTCAATGAAATGTTAGACGTTGAACATTTAAAATGAATTTCTGTAAATTTAACATCATACGTATGGGAAAAACGGCTCCTGCTATTGTGTATCATAATTCCGAACATAAAAACAAAAGCGATTATATTAAAATTATATTGAACGTTTTAGCACACGATAAAACTCTGTATAAATTAACTTTTATATCTTATTTAGACTAAACACAATTTAAATACAATCCGCTTATAATAAGACAGATTAAAGTTTCAAGGACTTTAATGCGCTCGTTTAGTTAAGATGGTAAGTTCTGTATTTGATATCGAAATCAATTTTAAAAAAGTAACACTTCAGCTGTGTTATGATAATAAAGTCTTCAACACGAAACAGTCCCGAAATTTATTACTTGAGATTCTACTGTTCAGGTTTTGATGGACAAGGTGACAGAAATTGACCTAAAGTAAAGTAGACCTTTTAAAAGAAATTTATCTTCTAAAAACTTATTTCAGACATCTGTGCAGAATTTTGCTCTATTTGTAATGATTATATATAATTTAGCTTAGTCTTGAATAATAGTTGCAGATGACAAAAAGATAACTACTGTATGTGACAACGAATTAACATCGACTTCATGCATAATCATATACAGAATCATGAGTATACCGCATTAATGCCAGCGTGGAGAATGTAATGCGCGAATTATGTAATATTGTTTCCTTAATACTGTACATCTGTTTGTCACCTAATACTTAACTTAGATTGTATTTTATGCTATTGTTAATGTTTGCCTGAACAATTTCTTCTTTACGAACAGCCATACACATCGATGACACGGAATTTAACTAACTATTCATGCAAACACAAATGTCATAACGCGACTTTCGTAATATATGCATGTCCAATAAGCACCATGTACATAGTTGTTCGTTTGTTATGTTGTATAGTGCACAAGAATTAGGACACATATACATGTAGGATATACATTAGAACATACATACTTTAATGTACATTAAAAAAAATATTTAAATATTAATGCTGTCAATGGCGACATTTCCGCATGTTATGCCATATTACGGATTCCATCGATATCTTTATAGCACTAAATTATCAGTTAATTTATCATCTTTAAAGATACTACAACTCATCATCATCATTTTAACCGATGGACCACTGCTGGTCTCTTGTAAAGTATTCCACAAAATACGATCTTGTTATGTTTGGATCCAATGGTTCCCTATATTTGCACTACTCTAATTACAAAATATAGAAAACATATTATTACTAAATTATGAAAATGTAACAATAATGGAACAATATATTTCATTCGTTTTCGTTCCTTCTCATTCGTTCATTTCCGACAGTCACTTTCTTCCAACTTTTCATGATCACTGTGTGAACCGCTCTTTGTTGCGTCTGCTGTTTGACTCCGATTACAATTTTTTTGCCTTATCAATACAGTGATCATAAATACAGCAAAAATGCTTTAATTGGCATACATGAAACATAAGCTCAGTAGTGGTGGTAAAAAGAGGGTATAAAAAATACATATTCTTTTATTCTTAATATTCCGTATGATTTGTTTCAGTTATCCTGCAATAGTATCGGAGAGATTGAATTCCATTTGATATTATGTTTTATGTTATGTTATAAAGAGCGTCGTATAAAACCTCACTTTACTTGAGTGATATTGCCATATATATAATAATAAAATGAATCTCCTAGATTTTAAGCAACGCCTGCAGTCATAAAATGTTACCATATCTAGTTGAATATCTTGTTTTCGTTTAATACCAGTAAGATTAGTAGGAACATGTTTTAAAAAAGATACTCATCTCTTTCCGGTAACCAATTTCTGGTAATAAAGTTTTATGGTGATATCTTTATTATTCTCTTATTTTGTTGTTTTAAAAACTAATATCTATAGTAAAAAATTTCATAATATCAAATATTAATTCACCTGTCCACAACGAATTGTGATGAACATCTGGAGTTGTTTTCGTGTTCACAAATTGATGAACTTGCGGAAATTGTATCTTTCATACTTTAGTATATAATACTTATATTTTATCGAATACTGGTTTAAATAATAATTACTTGCGATGCAATACCAAATAACTACCATTACTAAACAAGAACGAAAGTGGCTTAAAACATTTAATATAAGAAAAATGAAAGAAGCTTATAAAATTAAAGTTACCGTTATAATTTGCCATAATATTGAAGTAGTAAAACTAAAAAATGTGTCTTTTAAAGAATATTGCTTCAAAGTTATTTACTACTCCCACTACAACTGTATAGAACAGTTAGATTATTTTAAATAAAGATATTATCCCGAGTTGGGAAGAGGCCCGTAGAGGTTTCCACAAAACAATCAGTCTGAGTAAATACCATTACAGAAATGACACCATCGTGGAAATTTGTAATGGTTACTGCTTAATGGCCGCAATAACGATCTCTGCGGAAACCGACCCAACGCTCGAAATGCATTTTGAAATTAAGTTTAGACCGACTTCACACGACCGGGTAAAAGGAGATTAGTCAAAAGTTCTAAGTCCGAAATATATGTACCTTATATGTTACATTCATAGCAATATGTTCCTTTATATGAACAAGAGAGAATGCGTTTTTTCTTCATTATTACTTATTAATAAAGCTCTCAGCATCGCAAGTAGGTAATGAGAATCATGAGTAAATTTTTAACAGTAGTTTCTTAAATAAGAAAACAAATATATATTTCATAATACATTCTGGGATGACTATAGTGAACATAAGTAATATATATAAAGGATTTTTGAAGATAACGATCATCGGCTGTGTAAGGAATTATTTATTTATTACACATCTTAACAATAACAGGTTTATACTTGTTAAGAATATAAGGCGGGTCCTTTTATGCCATCAAATACTAAATACAATTTTTTTTTTTACGTATGTATAGGTTAATGCTTGACCACGATCCCACCTGGTGTTAAGTGAAGATGTGGTCGATGATGGTAAACTGCATTAACCTAGCAAATGCCTATTAAATACTATTTAACGGCCCTGTAGCGTAGTGGCTAAACGCAAGCCTAGTAACACGAAGAATAGGTTCAGGGGCCACAAGTTGTAAAATTTGGTTGTGGCAGTGTTTTTCAAACCCTCTAACGTCTGCATTCATCTTTGTAAGTATGTTGCCATAAAAGTGTGTTCAAGCTTTCAATATATGAGAGCTGGAGTATTTTTGCAGAGCTAACATTTACAACTTCATTGTCTCTTAACACCTTATCAAATTGAAGTTATAGGTTACCACATTGTTGATTAAATCATAATATATAAATAAGCGTTATAAATAATGTACAAAACGACGGTGATCACAATGTGATCATCTTCGATTCAGATGAAGTGTACACTAGTAATATTATTACGCTTTAATCCGCGAGGGATATATATCTACGTATCAAAGTACTCGTAAATTTATTCTAATAATTAATTTGAAACGATCGCGATAAGCGCTAATTGAAATTATCGAACTACGAAACTGACGTCGCGCGTTTTCAATTTAAGCACAAAACTATTTAACGCTTATTAACTAAATGCCGCCCGCTATCAGTTTATGATGTATGTACTTTGGCGCAATTAGTAATTAATTTACACTACAAACTAACTGTTCGCTTTGTGCTGATAATTCATAATTTACCTATATTAATAACACGCATAAATTATACTATTATATTTATATTATTCATTAACAGTCTATGATCTATCAGATAATATTATATGAAAACTATTTTGTTGTACTTTCATTCATATTACAATGACATTTAATATTCATTTAAATAACCAAAATCTATAACGTAACTGTAGTTAATACGGTTAATAATTAACTTATTCAGAATCATGTGCGTTAATTTACATCTACTAGTCTGAACTTATTATTAGTTTGGATATAGAAGTTGAATGAGCTGCAACGCTATAAAGTGTAGAGTTGCGATTACATATTAAATATACTAGACACATATTTGATATATATATAAGTGCAGACGTGAAAAAATACACACTTAACATGTATCTAACCTTTTTACCTGTATACTTAACTATACCAATCCAAATAAATTGCTGCTTACAATTACCTGAAACCAAAGTATAATAAATATTAGTTACTACATAAACAAAAAGAGGTACCATACGAGTATTGTTCTTTGTATATATTTACACATTCGCAAAAACTGAATATGATCTACGCGAAATATTTTTCAGATTCCCATTCACACTCTGACTACTGTCAAGAGAATATACTATCGAGATTGCTTTCACCGAATCTGATCAAAGAAATTTACACGTGTGAAAACAAAAGAACGAGTGAAAAAAAATAGAAATATTTGGAAGCGATGTTGTTGGTGTTATGTAGGTCAAGAGTAAGGGAGCACGCGTTAGAAACTAACGATGGAGCAAATATCGCCGTATTCCGCTGTGTCAGGAACGTTAACCCTAATATCGTGCCGCTCGTTTAGGTCCAACATGTAAATACGTAACAGGTTTAGGTTATGCGATATAAAATTTCGGGACGCGAATTATTATTTTAATGACCATATGCCTATACTTCATCAGGCGATAAACGTCCACTGCTAGACATATGCCACTCCAATAATGGAGGGATTTGGGCCGTCTCCCACAACACCGGTCCAATGTGGGATGATGAGAAGCCAGAGCCTCGTTTGTTCATTATCAGGGTGTTCAGCCAACAGGTGAGGTTGCCTTGGGTCCCGTGAGATGTTGTATGGAACCTTTACTCCCCCTATTCGGAGACCATTTATTGGTGATTGGAGGAGGCCTCATTGATAGCAGGTGTCTGTTGCTGGAGACAGTCTAGAACCCCTCTCAGCGATTATATCTACCGACAAACAATACAATGTCCTCCGGTTTAAAAGGCGTTGTAAGCTAGTGAAATCACTCTATTACGAGACTTAAAACCTTATGTTTTAAGGCGACGAGCGCAATGTGGTGCTGTGTATACCATCTTAAATAGTACTTGTTATCGGGAAGCGTGTTACTTATCAACGGTGAAAGTCGCGCTGTTTTCATTACTTCGTTGAATAAATAAAAATATCATGTATGATCACGCCGACCCATTACTTTGTGCTGTTAGTTAATAATTTATAGTGCACCACATTGTCCTTGACGACACGGAACGTAAAATATTAAATTCATTTACCCAAGTTACATCAATAGCTTTAAATTTATTCACACCGGAACACTGTAATACAACCTAATATTAACAGCAGAAATAGGCGATTCCGTGGTTCCACCAGTTAACATTGCTAAAATTATTTGTTTTTGATTTCTTGTCCATCATTTTTTTGTTATACAAAAATTAGGTATTTCTTGAAGATAGTGTATAGTCTAAGAATAAATCTAGATATAACAATTTCTTCTTGCTTTCCATACAAATTTAAAAACTATTTACGTCGTGTAACAAGCTTAAAATGTCGGTGAATAACCATGCATATATATGACTTACTTCATAATAAATCGATAACAGTAACTGCGTAATACTTGTTAAAGAAATATGTTTCGTTCTCAAGGGAAGATAAATCAAAATATACAAAATAAATTACCTTAACGGAAGAAAATCTATTACAGACATCCGAATTACAGATACAAATGAATAAATACTTTTACTATAAAATAAAGACAGCAGGAATTTAAGGATTAGAACTGCATCGCAGGTCGTGTCACCACGGAGGTCATTCAGCATAGTTTTGCGGCATAAGACCACAACGCTGGTTTCTAGTAACCACCGAGAGTTAAACGTCCTTTTATATGTGCTATATAAAATTGCTTTTTCTAATCCAATTGTTATATGTACTGCTGATATATAGAGAAGTGTATTTAATTTGATTAACCTATCAGACTATCGATAACTATATCTTTCCTAACTATAAGAAAGATATAAAATAACTTGTTTATAAACTTTTAATTAATGTAATTGAGTAAGATTGATTTATATTACTTTGCCATCGGTTGAAATGAATGGATGAAGATTGATTTATTTTGAGAATACCCTAATACGCAATGGCAACTTTTCCAAAACCGCAACTTTTTATTACTGTACAACAAAGTCTGATATTAATAGGTTTCTGAGATAATTCGGACCTGGTGCGTTAGATATAAAGGTATAAGTAAATGTCAATATCAGTAAGTAATTTTTAATGTTCAGTTCAATAAATTTCAATAAATGTTTCTTGGTACTGAAAACATGAAGCGCGTCGTCATCACGAGCTATTGATTGTAGTCGACCGTCAAGTCAAAGGTCACAAGTCAGATAGAAAGTGGCGGCGGTCTCACAGGGTATCCCACTAACGGTATTGATGGTTATACTGTGTCTTTAAATAACGGTACAAACAGTTAAAAATTTAGACAAAGCTTGGTACGTACAGCTTTAGGTACACAGTAAAGTTAGCATCGACACTGCTATCCTCTCAATGCCAATTGATATTATGTAATTTATTGACAATTGACGAAATAATCCGACCGATTCTAGAAATAATGTTGTTGGTTAAGAGTTAATTTTAGAGACCTTTTTTAATCAATGAGATACACCTGCTTATGTATTACATTATATATAACCCGGCGCTGGTTAACATGGTATACATAGTACATTGCGCTCGTCGCCTTAAGATGTAAGGTGTTAAGTCTCGTTACTCCGCTAATTTCATAGCATACAACCCCTTCGAACCAGAACACAGTAATGTTTGTTTCATTAGTATTTGGCAGTAGAAATAGAAGCTGCAATGCTACCTACCTGGGCGATCTACGGCAAAACAAACCTACCACCAATGACTTGCTTTCTGATTTGTTAAAAATTGCAACTGATTTTAGTTTTTTCTATAACAGGTAAACTGAAATCCTTAGCGAAGCGATTACTGGCCTTTTGACGAGATATATGTAAAGCAAAGGAATACGATAAAACAATGATGATTAAAAGTTTTTATGTTATATGTTGCTTTAATTAAATCATGTATGTATATACAAATTAGGCTAGTTTTTTTGTAGGAAAGGTTGTTCAGTTGGCTCAACCACAGCACCTTGATTACTTCACAAATCATAACGGTAACTACTCACAAATATATCAGTAATTGATTACTATTCCGGTTTTTACTATTAATTAATGAGAGTTAAATACTAACCAGAACAAAAAGTAATAGTTTTCTTATATGCCATTAACAAGCTTATTAAAATAGAAGGCTGCTAAAAACTGTCTGATGGTATGTAATATCATTATTTTATATCGCTTGTTTAATATCTTTATACCACTCCTTCTGACTCTGCAAAGGCTCCACGTAATATCAGCGCTGCAGCATTAAGTTTTATACAGCAGATGCTGAGTGAAGGCTTGTTCAACATCATATCGCAATACCATTATAATTATTATTATTTTATTTCTAATATTGTGTGTGTTGAATAAAGTTTCTTTCTTTTTATACCTGTTTTCTAATCATAACGTATACAGGTCAAAACGGCATAAGTTATTTTGATTAACGATACGTTCAGCGTATTGTTATTTGAAGACTGCCGCTTCCGAATAATTATATCGAATTAATGAGCACAATTCACAGAAGCAAAAGTTGTATCAACACATACAGACGGTAACAATAGCTATTGCGTAACATCTGCAATAATTTTGCCGAACAAATGGTCGAATGTAACACAATGAACGTATTTATCGTAAATTCATAATTCAACCGCAATCAGTACATCCCGTCTATTCATTATTACTCAATTGAAGATGATTGCAAAAACATATATGTACTATGAAATATCCGGACAGACCATCGTAGTGTATAAATGCTTTAACTCTCTCCTATTGAGCGGAACTTCCGAGTCACTAACAATAAAAGTGCAATTTATAAATGAATCTAAAAGAAATAAACGTTATCATACTTCGAAAGGTAAGAAAATACTGAAGTAGACTGTTTTCTTTTACCTAGAGTAGGTAAAAATCTTTATTTTTTTTTTTTTTTTTTTGAACGGGGGCCCCCGGGGTTGGATATACCCAAGACCCCGCCCCCCGGCCCGTAAATGTGGGCGTTTCGCGGGTGGTGGTTTAAAAAAAAAAGGGGGGGGGGGGGGGGGGGG
>DWLS01004079.1:0-14553 GCA_018246255.1 Pachliopta kotzebuea | reverse complement strand
ATGTCGATGCTTTCGGCCACCATTATGGCCGTGAAAGCTTCATCGGACCCTGCGCTCGCGGATCCGGACTCCGCGAGGTTATATGAGGTAAAATACTTCTTATACGAGGGATATGAAATCGTGTTATAAAAGTACTGCATTACAAGAGGAGATTAGTTTATATAGAAATATATTTTTACATATGTGTTTGTGTAAAAAGTTCTCATATTTATTTTTAATATAGTAACATTTTTCTATACAGAGGTTGCTCGTGGTGACCTCACAGGCGATCCTAATTTTATAAAACTACCCTTATTACCCTTAAAGGGAAATTGAGCTTTAATATTACAGTAATATACTTCTAGTATTATCTATCGCTATAAATAAATTAATACGTACTGTAATATCTATTGGGCGATACAATTAAATTGTTACATATATAACTATACGAACACATGGCCTATGTATATTTCTAACAAAGCTATCATTTCAATTTTTACTAATCGTAGTAAAGATCTGTATAATCATTGATTACTACAAAGTAGGAAAATAACATGTTAAAGTAGAGTAGGCAAGGTGATATAAGTAGAGATTGTATTTCATTGTTTTATATGTTACTTCTATCTAGTATTTCTTAAATCTGTTATTAATGATTTATTTAGATTTTATTATTATTGTTAAGATATACATATATGTATAATTTATATATTTAGTATATATATAAGACAACTTGTTTCATTCTATACCGACTGTCTCTACATAAACTGAAATGAAAGCCTTCTGTAATACTAAGTATTTCTATAGATTTAAAAGCGTACCTATGTTCTCTTGTAAGTTACTAAGTTACAAAAAATTTTGAAATGTGTATTCGAATATTTCAATATTATTATAGTTGGAAATAAAATTATACAGTTGTTTTATTATATTTCCTACTGAAAACTTAAGATATTTTACCTCGATACCTTATCATTTATGTACTACTTATACCTACCTATACGTTTAGATGACATTCTTTACTAGTGATCTCTTGGATATAGAGGAAATGTTTAAAGCAGGTAAGAAATAAGAAATAAATTACACGTTAAGAAAAATTTTAACCAATAATAAACATATAATTATTATAACCTATTACTTATAACTTATAAAAATACATGTTTACATAAGACAGCATTTATCAATAGGTAAAACATTTCAAAGGAATTGACAGAAATCATCATCATCATCATCGTTACTGGTGGTAAGTAATGTTTGTTAACAAGTTTTAGAATGTTTATGTTATACATTACTTGTTACCTAGAATCGGTGTGGTATGTATATATAACGATACATCTCGGTAACAGTAATAATATAAGCTATAATAACCTCAAAATTGTTTACACGGAATGTTTGTTTATTGCAGATTAGTAATGATAAATTATCACAATTAGATTCAAAATTATAAAATATAAAACGAATTATTTTTATCTATAATCTTTAGCGTTTTTAAGGAAAAGTCTAAGCTTTATGCTTTAGACTGCCGCAGGCTGATGATGATATTCTTTTGATTGTTGTTAGGTTTTTTCTTGTTTTTACTTACATACAGTTCAAACCCAAATTTAATTATATTTTAAAAATATATTAAATCAATGATCAGGTCTCATCGTCTTTTAATGTTGAATCTTTCATAATTAAACTTTTTCGATTAAGTGTTTATACAGAGGAGGTGGCCCACTGCAATCTTCCCAAATGATTGATCTGACAGAATTCAATTATCACTTGACATGCAAATATATAAGAGTGTGTAAACTTTAGAATAATTTCTATATCAAAAACAAAACTTTGAAATCTATTACATATTAATAAAAAAATATATTGTTTTTCATATTTAATTTATATGTGAAGGCTATATACTTCATCATTATGAGAAAACATCTATACCGGCCTATATACGTCCACTACTATACATATAGGCCTTCTTCAGTAATGCGTGGAGCTTCGTCTGTTGATTAGCAGGGTGCACCACGAGCAGGTGAGGTTGGCTTGAGTGCCGTGAGCTAATGCGTGGGACCCTTTACACCCTATTATAAAACATGTTGTCATTAGCTTATACGTCCACTGCTGGACACAGGCCTCTCCTAATAGTTGATGGATTTGGGTCAGATTCAACCACGCTGGCCGAAAGCAGGTTGGTATCTAACTAGAGCCTTGTATATTAATAAGTAGGGTACACCACGAGCAGGTGAGGTTTGGGTCTTGTGAGTTGTTGTGTGGGACCACTTACACATTACAAAATATTCTTCTTCTAAGTCGTGTTTCCTCATCATTGAGGGTCGTGCTCATCGTGTGCAGTGAAACACATGAAGACTTTCATAACAGTTATAATGGAGTGGTGTTGCCATTGCCTCCTCCAATTCACATACTTGTTTGATTACGGATGGTCATCATGTAGATATGAAGGTTTCGTCTCGATGTTTTCCTTCACCATCAAAGCACGTGATATTAGTTATACTAACTGCACATAAATTGAAAAATTTACTGGTGTAGACCGGATTTGAACCCGGTACCTTCGGCGCTTAAACCCCTAGGCTATGACAGCTATGGACAATCTATTACAAAACATAATAAAATAAAAAAAAGATGATTACAATAAAAAAAAATAACAACAAATTTGTCATAAATGTAAACAGAATAAAGAAAACAAAATGTTGTCATGTAAATAATTTTACATTCCCTACTGAATGACTCTAACTACCAATTAAAACAACGATTCTCGATTTTCTGAACTGGCTGAAGTACGGGGATGCTCTAGAACGAACCCCCTCCCTCTCTCGTCTACCCTCCCCCATGAAGAGGTCTCCTTCAATTATCGACTATGCAGAACGTGTTTTAACTTTCCTCCCCACTTAAATTACGAAAAAGTAACTCATTTTTATTTAAGCGTCGAGTTGATCAAGCCGTTCACTTGATAATAAGTGGTATGCTTGTTCATAACGTGACGCTGGTTGACATAGTATACACAGCACCACATTACCCGTGTCGCCTTAAGACGTATATTAAGTCTCGTTACCGCAGTAATTTCCTTACTTTACAACGCCCTTCAAACTGGAATACAGCGATGTTTGCAATATGAATAAAGGGTAGCAGAAGAAAGAAAAAAGGAAAGAATATAAAAGTGATAAGAGAACAAAAATACCATATGCATAAGAGGAATAATAGAAAGAAGACATAGTTAAGTAAAGAATAAAGAGTAAATAAGAGTAAAAAGTAAAGCATAAGAGATAGTAAAACTCCCTGGTCAACATTGTGAGGAACGAATATTGCAAACAAACTATAGCTCTAACTATTAACAATAGATGTACCAGCTGTTTCACTTTACCTATTTCAACCAAAACCTAATATATTTGTTATGAATATATATAAAATAATATACAGTTTAAATATTTTTTTTTTTCGTTAGTTACAAAAGTGATGATATCATTACAAAAAGAACAATATTTCATACAGAAATAATTTATATTGAACTTGCAGGACCAGTCAATTTCACTGGTCTGGTAAATCTTGTGTTAAGCATTAGTTTCTATTAATATGGTTATCAATGTGATAAAAATATGTTGACATGACACCATGGTATTTTTATTTACTGGTGATAGGTCTCTGTTACCAGAGACCATCTGGTACCACCACAGCTATCGCAACCGAGAGACAGTACTGTGCAAACATTACGGTGTTCCGCTTTGAAGGGTGTTGTAGCTATTGAAATTACTGGGGTAATGAGATTTAACATTTATTGTGGTTCAGTTTATACCATCTTAGAGTCACTTTGTTATGGGTCACAAGTTTCTTGTTGTTATGGGTCATCCGGTTGACAGGTGTTAAAAAAGAGAATAATCTTGGTGTCCAAGCTTGATAGTATTCGACTTCTTTGTTATTTAACATCATACCAATTCATTCTCAATTACACTGAGGAAATTCATCACCATCAGCTCGCGGCAATCCATTGCTGGACAAACGCATCCCATAAAGAACGCTACTGAGGATATTAGCAGATTGTAAGTACCAAAAAGTGTTTGATAATTTTTTTAATTTTCATATTTACATCCACCAACACACACATGACCAAATTTGTATATATATGTCCTTCACCCTTTGCATGTTAGGGAAGATTCTTAGCCACAATATTGGGAATATTTAACAGTTGTTAATTTATTTACAACTCTAAATAAAAAGCGCTTAGACTTTACTAAACAATACTTACTTTATAAAAAAAAATCGCCGAACTAACACTTTCTTTTATGTAATTATCTGAATAAGTAGGACGTAGGCAAAGAAACTTCTCCGTAGAGAGGAATCTCCAACGCCACTATAATTCATCCTGCGGGAAAATATATAGGTAAGTTATTACAAATACATTCCGCCCCGGTGTATATCGCTGTGGTCCAAATAGACTACACTTTTACCCCCTTTCCCTGCCCCTTACCCCCTCAGGATTTACATTTGATTTAATACAAATAGTTCAAAATAAAACACTGAAGACATTTTATCTATAGAATTGTGTTTACTGAACACAGTACGATATTCGCTTCGATGAGTTCAAAGAAGAATGAATTCTCAGTCACATTTGTTGTCCTTTTATTTACCGTTTCGGCGGGAACTAGTCTCTTTCTAATTGGTCAGTAGCCATTGCCCGTTGATTGGCTGCTTTCTCTAAGTCTTTTAGTTCCTATTAGCTTCAAAGACGGCTCAATTGACAACAAGTCAGTTCCAATTAGCTTTGCAGATGGCATTACTAGCGCGATTGCAAACAATTGATTTATTTAAATAATGTAAGGAATACAATTATTCTTTATATATACACGTTATCATAAAACTGATTAATCATTTTAATTTTTTTTTATTATACTAAACGACGAAATGAGCAAAGCATTCACCATTTTCAAGAACATATCCTTCCACCATCATTCTTGTCTGATGATGTTTTTTATAATAGACGAGACGAGCACAGCGTTTAATTGATGGTAAGTGATACTCCTGGCTATAACTTTTTCTCCTCTCTCCATCTTCATCTCTCCTTCAGACAAAAAAGAACGTTTACTAAATTAAAAATATTATTGATAATAATGTTAAAGTTTATTTAAACAACATCTATATGTCTTGTGATTAGTCTAAAACAAAATTCAAGACACGTAACAAAGGATCCCTACTGACATTTCTGTTTAAGGAAATATTAAGTTTTTTTAATTAATTCTGTGAATAGTTCTTAAGGCTGTATAGCGGGTGGATTGATGAGACATTTGGCTTTCCTTTAATCGTGTTTAGATTAAGGTTTCATTGGTGATCCTTGGAAGTAAGGATCTCAGGATGAGTGCTAATCAGTAAAAAGTAATGAAGGTAGAATCAATTTGAGTGCAGTGATGGCGCTAACATAATGTTTTCTGGCACTAAGTATGTATAATTTGTTAAAAAAGTTCTTATTAGGAACAATACCTAATGAACCTGTCTTCCTCCCATAATCAGATCTTCAACAGATATCATCACTAATGAAAATTTAAAAAGTATATAAACTAATATTATATTATGTATAAGAAGGGTTTAGTTATTAAAGTAATTCATAATACACCCGAGATTACATTTTCATAATACTCTTAAATTTAGTTCACCACTGGATAGGTTTTATGAATACAAATAAAAAAGGTATCTCAGAACTGTATCCGTGGTAAAAAAAATGTGTATTATGTATTAGTATTTGCGCTATTCAGTTACGTTATGAAGTGGGACGTCGCCGTGAATGAAAATCAGGCCGTCGTTTTATGAATAAACAGCGGAGCCTTGACGGGAAATGATATGACTTCTAATAAAATATTCTTTCAGTACAAATAGGTGACACCCTAATAAATTATTCATTCATCTAGTGGTACGTGTCGTAGATGAAGTTTGTGAGGATATGCGTGATAGAAGAACAGAAATCTAAACATAATACAGTGCGAAAGATGATAATCAGAATGTATATTAAAATAAAGATATAAAAGGAAAATAGACAGAATAAAAACTCTAGTCCCACATAACCGGAGGAATGAAAGAAAAATTGGTATGATTGGTATGTATTGGATAACGTGGTATATTTTACTGGAAACCACAAAATTACTAATGAGTCTATCCCTAAATTAATGCAGAACTATAAAATTATTACCTTATTAAGTATGAGCAAAGCGTTCACCTGATGGTAAGTGATACGCTTGCCCATAACAAAACAGCGCTGGTTAGTGATATAGCACCTCATTGCGCTCATCGTCTAGTGTAATAATATATTGTCTCGTTACTTGAGTAATTTCATTAGCATAAAGCACTTTTCCAACTGGAACACAGTAACGCCTACCTAGTACTGTTTGAAGATTGCAATAGGAGCTGCTGCTACCTACCTAGGCGGGCTCTGGCTACGGAGACCTACCAGCAGAATAATATTATGTATAGACATTACATTAAATAAATGAACAGGTTATATCTATCTTAAAGGACTCAAATACTTTGAAACCATACGTTGGGACTCTCCATGTATTCAAATAAAAAAAAAATCAATGTAGTTTGCTTTTAGATTTCAATAAAGATAAAACTAAAAGAATCGACTTCTTTTTATAATTTTCTGATAACTTCTGTATTGAAAATAAAATTAACTTATATAACTAAGTATTATCTTTTTTACGGTGATGTTAATGCCCTCGGCTACTATTATGATTGCGAAAGCTTCATCGGTCCCAAAGGTTACAGATCCAGACTCCACAAGCGGGATTATCTTAATAAAAACATAAGGGAGAAGAGAAAGCCGTGGGAAATAGGATTAAGGGAGAGTTAAAGAGATGAACAGAGATATAAGTAGGAAGAGAAAGGGGTAGAGATAATACAATAGATACTTATATAATAAGTGTTATTCTTTAAGGAATAGGTAAAGTAGTAAGGTAAATTAATTGTAGATTAAGGTTCAAGGTAAAATCTAGGCGTTTATACTTTCTATTTATTATTTATTACTATGTAAATATTCGGCGTGAATTAAGGTCTGTTCGGATCCGGGGCTCGTTGCGGCCGCCGACTAATGTAATCAGATTATAGGATTCTGTGAATGATGACGAGGTCGCGTGACCAGCGCCGGCTCACTGGCAAATGGAAACCGACTTGATGAATGTCCGTGGCAAGTGGGGCCGGCTACGTACTCCGAGTTTCCTTAACTACATATGCCATTAGCTCAAAGTACATCGTCCTTCAGAAGGTTACAAGAAATGTCATCTTGGTACAAACGAATTAATTCACTTATTTCAGTTATTGTTAGTTAAATATTAATAGCAATTTACTAGTGTTTTAAAAACGATAAACCTCTAATTATTAATAGTGTTTATTATATAATATTTCTTACAGTGATAGTGAGAACTGGTAGTAGGTCCAACGGAACTCCTGTGGCAGCCGACAAACAGTACTGTGCAAACTTTACTGTATTCCGGTAATACAGAGACGGGTGTTGTAGTGGAATTACTGGAGTAACGAGACTTAATTCCTTACGTCTCAAAGTGATGAAGGCAATGTGTTGTGTGTACCATCTTAACCAACGTCACGTTGTTATGGACATGCGAATCACTTACGTCTTGTCGATTGAAGGAATGAAAAAGTTATAACTTCTGAAATAATTTAAAAAAATTGTTTTCTATGTATTAATATAATAAGAACTTTTAATAGTTATAAACAAAGATATAGGTTATAACTTTAATAAAAATTAAAACAGTTATACCCCTCAGTAAATAATATACAGTAGCCGTAAATCTACAATAACAATCGGAAAAAGACAATAAAGTCGCTTGACAGTAAAAATACAATAACGCCTAAACAATGACTTTATTCTTCTTCAATGTTGTAATATTTTAATAGGTAAAGTTAAATAATTTTATTTGGTATATTGTAAAGGTTAAAAAAATGTGCTCATATCTTCAGTCTGCAATTGAGAATGTTTACTTTTATCATTAAAGTGGGAAACAGTTTAAATGTTCGCTATAAATTTCCTTAATCAAGGGTCACGTCGATAAGACGCGAACACAAATTCCATTGTAGATTAAAAAGGAATTTATTTACAAAAACCTTTAGGATTATTTAAAAAAAAACATTCAGCTAAAAGAGAAGTTATGTAAAAAAAGAATTTCTTTAAGTATTTATTATTTAAGTAAAAAATATATTGCTTATACATATTTTTTAGGTTCTGTAGTGTTCCAGTCATGTCCGCGGTTAAGATGCATTTGTCGTTGGGATAACAAAATGTAATAGTTTAAACATTAACAAAAATTAGTAATATTTACATATGTGTAATTATTCATGGTATTTGTATGTGTATATATATCGTATTGTTATTGATTGATGTTCTTTCCTTAACTGCAACCTACCACAACATTCCGCCTCACCAAAGGTTGGCTGGTAAAAAAGGCCTTTAGGTATTAATACCTGTTTATAAGGTTTTACAAAAACGAATGAAAAAAATATTGCACACAATCTTTTTATTATGCTAACGCAATGTTACTTAAACGTTGATTTTAATATTATAAATTAATGAAAAATAAACTGTATAATTAGTTCATTAGCATTAAGAGGGGACGAGCTGAAAGTGAAGTGATTCAAGTGGAAGATGTCAAACAGACGCTAACGATACAGCGGGTTGAGATAAATTGTATTAAAGCAGAGAAAAGGCGAAATTATTAGTTGTAAAACATTAATAACTTCGCCTTTTCTCTGCTTTAATAAATATTAAAATTATTTCATGCATTTTTTTTTACAGCCGATCAGAAAGTTTAGATATTAAAACTTAGTGGATAAGAACTACACGTAACAAGTGAGTTGAGAAAGTCCTATAAATTGTATGCGATAGAAAACATTGCTGGTGACAATTTAACATAATTATTAAATAAAATTTAATTATATTACATTTTTAAAATAAAATTATATACGAAAAATAGTTCAGTGAAGAAAAACATCGTGAAGAAATCATGATGAAAGTTTTGATGAACATGGTAGTACTACGCACTAAATATGCATAAAAGAGAACCCAAAAACGGTTAAAAGTGTTATTTATTTAAACAATTTTAAAAGCTGAAAAGTGTTGTGTCTATATTTGGACCGTTCGTCGCGAGAATACCTAAATAAATAAACTCGAAGTTAACAGGAGAAAGTCACATTTAAAAGCAAAAACAAATATATGATTAAAAAGTTTTCGCGTTGACTCCTTAGTTAAAGGGTTAAGTGTTCAACTCAAAAATATATTCACTAAAAGAACATTTTAAATATTTTGTTCTTCATCAGCTTATAGACGTCCACTATTGGACCTGAGCGTCCCCTAATAGTGGGGAAATTTGGGTCGTCTCCCACCACGCTGGACCAATGCGGGTTGGTGGGAACCAGAGCCACGTTAGTTGATTAGCATATTTAAAGTTTTTATTGCGATTGTTTAAATGTTTATTATTTCGAGGTTTCGAGTGGTTTATAGCACCCAAAATAAGAGGACTGATGTATAAAAAATGTTAAACTCAACCTCCATGGTGTTATTTAACTAATCTAGAAGAAGCCTATTTACTCTATAAACACTAAGACATTATCATACAATGAAGTGAAAGAAAACATTTGATAAATACGTTTATATTTGAGTACACGCTCGGAAATTGTACTTATTCCTTGACAAGGGTTAAATAGATTATAGTTTTCCTAACACTATTTGTATTTCGGTCGGTTAACAAACACAAATGTTATTACAAAGTTATAAAGGATGGTAGAAATGTATTAAATGGATAATGGATTAGTGAATAATATATCAACTGGATTATTGAAGGAGGCATATATCCAGCAGTGGACGTACATGGGGTGAAAATGATGATGATGTCAATTTTTATTGTTCTGGAAAACAGAACATCTCATACCCTTTCGACAGATAGAGAATAATTTAAAGGAACAGCAAAAGGTTTTCCTTTGAACACAGTCAACATTCTATAAGTGGGGGAGTACAGCATATACTTTTGGGAAGGTTTTTGTTTAACTACGGATATTTATGGGGCTGAAATAATAAACAATTTTATGCAACAATATCAGATTCGAGATTATAATTCTGTAAAGATTTTAACTGGATTTTTATTGTTGTAGCTATATGAATGCGCAATGTTTACTACATCGATATGCTTCTGTCTTACATTTGATATATAAAAGAAATAAAAAACTATTGAATGATAAGTAAATACAAGCTTTGTATTTGTGTAGCATCAATATATACCTAGCTATGTTGTCTAAACATCAAATATGAAAGAAACAAATGTATAGGGAAATAGAAGCATTGATGTATTCAAGGAGAAACCTTTTTCAAGTATATGCAGGAGAGCTCTCGTAACGCGAAATAAACTCATACGTCAACATGTCAATTAGATGGATACCACTCACTAAGCCAGAGAGCTGAGAAGACAGGTGGATTTTATAGAAAAGAAAAAACAATTTATTTAGCTCATGAGTGGAGTCCATGTATGATGAAGACCGCAGGAAAAGTGAGAAGGAATTTCGTAGGAAATCATTTATGAAGATCTTAAAGTGACAGTGGATATAAGCTGAAAATTATGATGGTGAAGCTATTACTTCACTAATAACCTACCACTAAAGACTAGTTTTTTTTTATTGCAAAGTGAAATATCTTAATTTACCATGTATACTTTTTTATAGCACTTATCAAAGATACAGTCGGCGTGATTGTATGTATTTACTGCAGCTTATGAACTACTGCAATTAAGATATGTTACTATGGTATTCATATTCATTTATCACGTAGCTTTATATAATTCTCTATTCTTCTTACTTCTTCTTATTTCTCTTCATTTTTTACCAGTTTACCGCTGCATAGCTTTTGCCTTATTTATATCTTTTTATTCTTGTTTTCTCCGTGGTAAGAAATTACTTTCAGAGAAATAAGACAGTCCATTGTACTTTGTTATAACCTTTAGAATTTTAATATGTTATTATTATAGTAATATAATCGGAAACTTTGTTTCATTTTCTTATTATTACTGAAGATATATATAAAATATAAAACACTGTGTTCATGTATACCTAATATAGCTTTGTATAAAGCAACTTAGTAGATCTTAAGTCCGTAGAGAGACGTCGTTACGTACTTTTATACTTTCTCCTAACTTTGACGAATTAATATTTTATATATGCCTTTAAGTGACTCCAACTTAAACATAAACATTTCAAATTCTTTATTTTCTATTAACATTCCCATTTTAATGAGACATATTAAAGTCTTAAGCCAAGATTGGATAATCAAAGTGGAACTATAAAACAAATAGGATTCGCGGAGGCATCCGGCACGGTTACTGTGTATTGTGTAAACCGACTACAAATATAGGAGTTCGCACAAAATTCTACATTAACTAATTCCATGCAGCACTCTTTTTTTTATCCAACGAGACGAGCAAAGCATTCTTCATCAGCTAATAGACGAACACTGCTGGACATAAGCATGGCATTTTCCTGATCGTGTGATACAGCACAACATTGTAGTTATCACCATAGGATTGTATTTTAAATATCGTTACTTCAGTAATTTCAGTAGTTACAGCTCCCTTCAAACTGAAACATACTAATGTTCAGCAGTAATTTCGCGGTAATTATCGCTATAATACCTAGATTATGCTCCTCTTCCTGCAGTAGGTATGCACATGATCGTACTGCCGCGGTTAATTGGATATCCAAAACCGCTGGCAATGAAGTTAAAGTTGCATTCCACTGTGTGTGATCTTTTCAATTATTTTTATATGAAATAAGTATATAAAAAAAATATTTATTTGTCATCACACATCAAGTAAATGGAAAAATGAGTTCGAAGCTATTTATATACATTTTACAATATGTTTGAGGATCGCTCACCAGGTCTCAACTCTCGTACTGATAACATTAATGTATAACTTATTTAAACAAATAAAAACATGTGTTGTGAGTGAGTGGGTGTTGTGTATGAGTGTTTATTAAATTATGAGCGTGCGTGTGTGTATGTGTGCAATTGATGTTAATAATGAAGTAATAAAACAAGTGTCATAAGATTACAAATAACTATGTAATGACCTCTAAAAAAATTCTGTCTCTTCATATCGTAACTAAGATTTGACCACAATTTTATACTTTGTTAAATGGTGATGATGATGTCAGGGTGGTTGCTTTGCATGATAAGATTTTTAAGAAAAGCAGCTATCTTTATTGGTAGGTAACACCGCAGCTCTTATTGCAGTCGATAAACAGTACTATGCCATCATTAATCTATTCTTGTTTAAAAGGTACCGGGAGCTAGTCAAATTACTGAGGTAACGAGACTTAACATCTAATGTCCCAAGGCGACGAGCACATTGTAACCACAATATATACCATATTAATACAGAACTTACCATCAGGTAAACGCCTTGTTCGTCTCGTCGCCTTGTTACGAGAGGACTGAAGATATACCACCATCGACCACATCATCACTTAACACCAAGTGGAATCGTGGTCAAGCATTAACCTTCGCTTCATAAAAAAAGAAATCTTGTACTCATACTCATCACGAAGTACCTGCATCTTTTTTACTCAGTCTTATCTACGCAGAATAAACTCACTGTCTTGTAGTCTTATGCTATTCTTGATATTTGATTTAATTTACAATAATATATTAACAACGATATATGTTACAAAATTTATATAAATTATTGAATCAATGTATTTATTTCACATATATTTTATTTCTCTGTTATTTTAGGGTTTTCATTCCTAAGGGACAGCCCCTTTCACATAAACCTAAACTAGATTATTCTAAATATTTTAGTTATGTATCTAAAGTATTAGGAACTTTTTGGTCAAATATATACATGTACATGTGAGTATATGTGTATTTATTAGTGTATGTGTATATATATATGTGTATATATAAAATATGTATTATATTATGATATTAAAACGCGTGGTTGACTTCATTTATATTCTCCCTTTTAAAATGCATATAGTTTTTTTTCATCATAAAGTTAAATGCGTAGGTTTTATAACGATAGTTATAGGAACAGTTATAAAAGTAAATAGATATATTATAAGCAAATTTTAAAGTGTTAGTAACAAATAACAAGAAGCAAATAAGCGTTCCTTGGGTGAGGAGTATGTCCAGCGGTGGACTGCCGCAGGCTGTTGATGATAACGAAGTAAGAACTCCAACTAAAGTCCGAGGAAAAAAGCGTAAACGAACAATTTAAAAATTATTATTATTGCAATTAACATAAATAAGTCAAGTTTTTCTTAACTTTGTAACATGGAAAGTTTTAAAAGGAAAAATGAAATTACTTTCATATTCTATTCAATAAACCGACGTCCGAGAGTTACTTGAAAGCGTCGTTTGTTAGGTTTCGTTTTCATAACCGCGCTGTATAAGATAATGGGATTTAGTGAAAGAAATTGAAATTTTTACATAATTAAATTGTAATACCTTAAACGGAAATAAACGAAAGTCTCTATAAAGGATATTTAAAAGAACTTTTCTGTATCTGTACTGGTAATAGGTTTTCGTTTCATAAGACCTTAATAAATACCACTAAGAGAACATCATACATAAAAATAATCGTAATCAGCCGATAGTCGTCAACAACTAGACAAAAACCTCCCCCAATAATAGGGAAATTAGGGCTATCTCCTACTATGTTGGCCTAATGCAGGTTGAAGGGAAGCCAGAGCCTTATTTCTCGATTAGCACGTGAGAGGTTTTTTTCAATTCATTCTCCTTCCTTTAGTAAAAACAAAGGCTTCTTTATATCGATAATTTTAATTCTTTAACGTCCTTCATCCTAATTCTTTCTTTCTTTTAATCATTACGTTTATTTATTAAGTCTTGTTAGTGCTAATTACTTCTGATATAACTTTTTTACAGTAGAGCAAGTGAGGTTGGCTTGGGTCCCGTGAGTTATTGTGTGGGACTTCTAACACCCCTTTAAAATGTACCCCTGAAATCAACAACCTTATTGTTACTAATAAAAGGCATGTTTCAAACAGTAAATTGAATTATATAAGATCCCTTTACGAATTACTAAAATTTTGATGTTTTATTGACATACCCATTACTTTTGACCTAAGGAATTGAATTAATTGACCGCTTAAAGCATTTATATATAAAACAAGATTTATCACTTAATCGTATTAGCGAAAGGTCAAATCTAACATGGTGTGCGTAAAAAGGGTATTTAACACGGAGCCTGTATGTAGCCCAAATATATGTATTTATATTCCTTATGTCGAAAGGAGAGAATTTAATAATATCCTACTGACTGAGTTGCGTGGGATTTTTACCTACTGAAACCCCAACGGTGGGCGAACTCAGTAATCCGACTTAATTCAAAAGACGTGTCTCTTATAAAGGAAACTGGCGAAAGGATTTCGGGGCTACATGATAAAACATAGATGAAAACAGTTTCGGAATGAGTACAAAGAATAGGTAATGAGATAAGGAATATATTGTCGCGACGTCATCGATCGATGAGTAAAAAAAATGACGTTAGAGACGTCAGAAAAAATGGTTGGTGACAGCATCGA
>DWLS01004078.1:0-14554 GCA_018246255.1 Pachliopta kotzebuea | reverse complement strand
ACAATTTTAATTATTTAAAACGCCATTTAGCACACACAGTTATGTTTATATTACTGCTCGATTTGTTTACACTTGGTTTGGTTTCGTGAGATTTAAAATAAACCTTTCTATAGAGAACGGATAACAGACCCGGTGTAATTTTGCATGATCTAGAACAGAGTTCCCCAAACTTTTTTGTGTCATAGACCCCCTTCTTACCTGATATTGATTTCCTGTAAATTTCTAACTGTAGTGAAGTTTAGTGTTAAAAACTTAAAGTAAACAACACATTTTAATTTATACATTTATTAAGTGAATTTAATTTAAAACTACTCAAAATAAAATTTTGTGTTTTTATGTAAAGTATATGTAACATTAAAATTTAATGTAATAGGTATATATAAATAATGTATATGTTTTCATATTATAAGATAGTATGATTTAGTAAATAGGTACTATCAGTGTATGTGTTGAGATACACTATCGGGGACCCCCCATTTTCAATTCATGGACCCCCAAATTTTTTTTCGTTGATGTAGACCCCTTGCAGGTTGTCATAGACCCCTAGGGGTCGACATAGACCACTTTGGGAATCACTTATCTAGAACATTTAAATGCGTACATGTGAAACTACTTTATTGTATCTCTATAACTCCTTTATAGTTTAGCGCATAAGTTTTATATAATACATATAAAGTGTAACAAAGAGCGATTGTTTATGTGAATTATATCGTAGTAAGTATAAATGTATTTATAGTTTTGTTAACAAATAAACTGTTAAGTTTTTAAAAAAGGTTAAACTATTTTTTAAATTAACAACTTTAAAACTTAAAGATCACCGAATTTCAAAGTCCCGATGTCCTAACAATAATTTAGATAAATGAAACTAAATGTTATCTAGCTTACAGACCCTCATATCTTACAATTATACTTAAGTCAAAGTCAATTCGTAAAGGTAACATTGCAATGGTAAATCTAACGTACTTTGAGTATTCTTTATATTAAATAAAATCGTTTCACATATTCATTATTTTTAGCATGCTTTGTTTAATTCCAGGCTCTTTAAATCCTGTACTGCCGGTGCTTGTCATCGCTTGCGATAGGATCACGGTGAAGCGTTGTTTAGAAAATTTGGTGAAATTCAGGCCCAACAAGGAGACATTCCCAATTATTACAAGTCAGGTATACCATAAGTATAATATCAGTAACATATTATGATAATCGTTTTAATTACTTTGTTGCTATTGAATTTGGTTTTGTCCGCCGACAACTATCGGCTAATATTTAACGTTGAAATTACAGTATATATTTCATATTCAAACGAAAATATTTGTTTTTTATTCTTATATTTAATATGCAAAATTATAAAATATTTGAATCGTTTATCGAAACCGAGCATACGTTCGTAGAGAAAGGATGTTATTCGCTGCTATTGTAATAGTCAACCATTGAATTTGAAAATTACTATAACATCCGTATCATACAAGTATCGCTTATGTTAAGTGTCACAATACAATCGTGTGAGCGATATTGTCCACCGCTGTGTATTATATGACAAATTATATAGACAGTATTGTCGTATGCGTCTTCGCACATTATTGTTAAACACTTCTATTGTTACAACTATACATAGACATGTATAGTCATCTATATGTTTTCTCAAACAATGTACTGTTCTCATTTTCTACAATAAATATTGAATAATAACTATGTTGACTAATATCTCACTTGATCTCATTTTGACATTGTGATAAGAAGCCGTAGATGATGATGCGTGCTGGCCTAAATTGTTCCGACTTTCTTTATTCACAGCCAGGGTATAGTAATGTTGTTATGGCGGCTGTAAATCTGCACCCCGATGAACCAAATTATATAAGATTTGACCCTGAAATCGCACTCAGGACTTTCATGTTATAACAAGCGCTTAGCCACTGCGCCACGGATGACTTTCTCTTAGTGGATAATCAAATGTTGACTCTTCTCTGTTAATATTGACGTAAACTCTTGATCAAATGACAATAAGGTCAACAAAACTAGCATCTCATACACAGCATTGTTATTATGTTGAAATTAGTTACTATGTTGCGAAAGTTAGATATTAAAATTCTATTCAAACTATAATTTTAGGATTGCGCCCACAACGCAACATTCCAAGTAATAAAGAGCTTCACAGACTACGATGCCTCCATTACTGTGGTTCAGCAACCGGATTTATCAGAAATTCCACTACCTCGAGTTAAGGTTAAATTTAGGGGATACTACAAGATAGCTAGACATTACAAATTTGCACTGAACCATGTTCTAAAAACTTTAGGGCACGAGGCCGTAATTATTGTCGAAGGTAAGAAGATAATTATTCTTAAAACTGACAACTATTGCAAATAACCCTAAACTGTAACTATTAAATAAGACTTTCAACAGTTTAATTTAAACTTAGACCAAAAAACAGAGCCAATGTATTGTGGATTTCTAAATCAATGCTCTTTTTCCAATTACAGATGATCTGGACATATCGCCAGATTTCTTCGAATATTTCCTGGGCACGTATCCCCTTCTCCATAAAGATCCTAGTATATGGTAAATTTATGAATTAAATTTTTTAAATATAATTATTGTTGATTTGTATATTTGTTGTAAATCCTTCCATTTCTTACTTATGTATGTTTATACGTGTGTTTTGTATATATATGATATAAATTCGTAAAAATATGTCAAACAGAAATTTATAGTAACATTTTAATTGTTTTTATTGCTGAATAGTACTGTAAAATCTACCGTGATCCAGTTTAATGGGAGTTGTAGCTGGTGAAATTACTGAAATAACAAGGCTTAACATCACGTGTCTTAAGGCTATGAGCACAATTCGGTGTAGTGAATATCATCCTTATTATGACCACATTATTTTGAGCGGACTTATCATTTATTACCAGAAAGATATTCCGCTCATTTTGGCACAAAAGAAAGTACTATAATAAACTTTGGCGTTATCAATCTAGGTTTTAAATATTATTTTAACAAATATGTTGTAAATAACATTTAAACTCTGCTATATTTTTTTAAGACTAATATACATTTAAGGAAAGTTATGCGTTTTCAGGTGCATATCAGCATGGAATGACAATGGAAAAAGGGATGTTATAGACACATCGCATCCGGAACTGTTGCATAGGACGGACTTCTTCCCCGGTTTGGGATGGATTTTAAGAAGGGAAACTTGGCTGCAGCTGGAACCAAATTGGCCGGAAGCGTGAGTTATTTTTAGTAAAGCGTCTATTGATGTAATACGTACACTTGGAATAATTAGGTTTTTTTTTTTGGAAATTGTAATTTTATATATTTCTTTATAAAATCTAGTGAACAATGTAGTTAAATTATCAAAAATTTTTCAGATTTTTCGATGATTGGCTCCGTGATCCAGAAAACACAAATGGCCGGTCTTGCATTAGACCGGAAATTTCGCGCACATATTCTTTTGGGAAGGTAAAATCAGTTCTTGTATGAATATATTATGAAGTTTAAGCGATCTCTTAAAATGCTTATTTATATAATCTTTTTTACACACCAAAACAACTAGATACGTGTGACGTGCACCGGGTTGTAGTTATTAAACCTGCTCATAATAACGTGATTTTGAAATGTTGAATACTGATTCATATTGTGTTAAGTATTCATACCACAGTAATTCTATGTTCCTCTATCCAGTTACGGCTTCCTTCTAACAGGAAAATTACATTGTTTAAACATTGGTGTTCATTTGTTATAAGGCACTTTAGCTCACTCGTCCGCGTGACATCAGAGACCCCTAACAAATAAAAACTAAAACTTTTTATTTACCATTCACTTACCTTACATTATAGCCAAAACATTGTATCATAGATCAGGATAATTAAAGGCCATAAGGATTAATGAAAACTTGACTCGCCCATGAAGGGTAACTGTAATTTATAAAAAATATACATACAACTATAAATTTAATTTTTAAATTGGAATTGAACCTATTGAAACAAACTTTTACTTTCTTTGTTAAAAACAATAATTCTTAACAATAATTTATTTAACCATTAGACATAAATTGCTAATTTGTTTATATTTTATTTGTACAGATTGGAGTCAGCAAGGGACTGTTCTTCGATATGCACCTTCGATACATGCATCTCAATTCAGATTTTGTTGAATTCACTAAACTTAACCTAACTTATTTGCTAAAGGTAAGACTAAAAAAATACATCTAAAGTAGCAGTGGAGCAGCTCTGTTACCAACAAATATTGATAGTAAAGCGCGATGGCCCGGAATACCCTGCTCTCATTCATTGATACCCGGAACACAACAATGCTGATATCGCGGCCGATTCATATTATTATGATGGTAGCTAGCCAGGCAGGTTCGAAAAACCCGACTAGCAACTAAACTCCACAACCCTGAAATCGAACGAGGGAGCTAAGTATTTCTAGCGAGCTAACATAAATTTTTTACTTAGGGGAAAATACAATTCCACCATTTATAATTTTTATAATGTTAAAGGTAATGATGTGAGAGTTCAATATTTTCAATATTTCTTCATCAATTTGTCCTTGATGTGAGTAATGTCATATGGAAGAGAGATATGGTGTTTTACGGCGGGTCTCAGAAAGAGTCTTAAAGTTGCGCGAACAGCAGCGGAAAGGGCAATGCGCTGTGTTTTTCTACGTGATCAAAACAAAGAAATAAGGAGATATGTAGAAAAACTATGGTCCCCAACATAAACCAAAAAGTTGCATGATCTAAGTTTGAATATGCAGGGTTAACATCTCACTTAGGATTATCATTAAATGGCGCGATACTTTATTAACGACGTACCGGTAGACGCATTGTTAACACATTGTTGACCGCCAGATTTACTGAAAATTTATCTCATGTCACCGTATGTTATTTCGTACTTTGATGCGGAAATCAAACAATAAAAATAAACTTTAATACAGCCTATTTATTATTCAACTCTAGATAAAGCTTGCGTATAATTTATTGATAGGTTCTTGATTACATTCCGTCATAGCTTTTTTAATTATTTTTTTTTATTATTAAATATTTTTTACAACAAAATATTTGGCGGGTCTTATAAGCGAAAGAAACAGCTTGTATTATACTGACCAACAATTATGCTGTGTGGTCCCTAATAGAGAAAACGGCAGCGATGAGAACATAAAACGCATCACGAGTTAACTCGTGGCCGGTCAGTAAAGTTCGGCCATAAAAACACGAGTTAACTCGTGACCCGTCAACAATATGTTAACATGGTCTTGCCAAGGCTAACCAACGATTTAGTCATGGTCATTAGTGGACAAACTTTGGAGTAAAACTTAAGTTTTGCAGTCTCTGTCTTTCGTCTAATGGTGATGCTAGGCCATTTTTTATGCACAGAAATAAAATAATGATATGTTGTCAGGATGTATACGATGAGGCGCTGGCGTCAACGGTCTATTCGCTTCCGGAAATGTCCGCTGATGAGGTGATATCCAGCGCAGGCGACGCCCCCATCCGCGTGACATACTCTAACGCAAAGACCTATCAGAAAGCGGCCAAGAAACTCGGCCTCATGGACGATTTTCGTGTAAGTTTCGTATAATTAGATGAGCATATTGTATACACAATTTTTTTATCCGTCGGCGAGACGATCCGCACGTTTGTTTACTGGTAAGTGATACGACTGCACATTATATATCGCCATTAAGAATGATATATATTGCACCCTGCTGTAATCATTGCCTTACGTCTTATTAAGGGATGAGAATTATTTGATATCCTCTAATTCATCTTTGTTATCGATGACGTTTTTAATTCATTTCTTTATTATTTATATCCGATGATGTTTTAGCTGGCACAATTAGATTGATTTTTGTTTATTAACACTTCCAATATCATTACGATTTTCACGGTGTGTTAATTTGTTCTAGAAGATACTAGAAGTGTTGCATAGCAGCGTAATGATATTATTATAGAAACTACATTGAATGTGTTAACGAATTCTCTTATTTCACAGAGCGGTATACCGCGAACTGCTTACATGGGCATAGTGACATGTTTCATTCGCGGGCGAAGAGTGTACCTCGCGCCCGACAGCCCGTGGACCAGATATGATCCCGCGTGGGGGTAGCAGTTAATTAAAATACTAAAACAACATTAAAAATATTATAAATGAACCAATCGCCATTATTATGTGATTTCAGTGACACTTATACAAAGAGTAGTGTCATTCATTGATCTTGTGTTAGTTAACCAAGTGAAATGAATGGACAGGATGAACAGGGGAATATTGGAAATTTTCCATTGTGTTTTATAATATACATCTAATATTTTATTTCGTGAAAAGTGCAACAAGTATTAGTTTATCGCTCGTTAATGGAGTATTTTAGTAATTATGTTCAGTTATTATGAGTGAGTATTGCCCATTACCTACGATGGATAGACATACATCAGCATCGGACTACCGAGCAGGTCCATCGATTATAAGTCACATATCTTACGATAGAGTGAGGCATTCCCGGCGTTTGTGGAAAGGAAAAGGTCCTAAACCAAAAATAAATTCGACGAAACCAAAGTTATCGTCGCAGCTTTCAACATCTACTACTATGCATTAATGCGAATAGTTAAGGATAGCCATTGAAAAAGGCATGTATGCAGTAATAAATAAGTAAATGTCGAATGACAAATAAAGCCATTTTTATTTGTTTTTTAGTTACATGTTAAAAATATGCTACGCCATCGATCTATAAATTTAATAGTTAATTTTGTAAGACCGTCTTTTTTAAAATCGTAGTTTTAATAAATAATTATGCCGCATAGTCAATACGAATCGCGATGTATGAAATTTTTTTGTGTACACCAAATAATGAACTTAATATAATATTAATACATAAATGTGTAGTTGAGCTTTCGTTTAATATATATAATGATATTTAACCACTAAATTATATTTAATTACCATAAGTAAGTTATATGTATGTTATTACTTATTACCGTCCCAAGTAACCACGATTCAACCAAATCATTGCCAGTAGTTGCATTTTTGTTAGTGTCATATACTTTTCTTTTTATTAGGCATTTCCTCAATGTAAGTAATTTTTCCTTAGTGATAAATTGCTTCTTATTATGTTTTTCTGCTATGGTCCACTTATTAAAGGATCAGCACAATAGCTCTTCTTTCGATATATTGTAATAAAAGTATGAGCAGCTATTTTTCGTTCGGTCGCCTACCTGACCTCAACAGCAATTCCCGAGGAACCCGTATGCGTATGCTGTTATTGGTAGGACCGTCATGACTTATCTACCTGTAAAATAGCTGCCATACCATCCTAAACAATATGGTATTTCTAAAAGAGCAGGGTGCTATCTATGAACAACTAAAACTTTAAATTTGCCTTTTTAAAGCTCTTTGTTTTGCAAGTTATGTTGTAAGACTTTTTGACGATTTTCATATTCGATTGCTTCGGGGGGTCCAGGGATCACGAATGCAATATCCAAGAGCAAGAAAACTAAGTTTGTTGATTATATACGTCCTATATTTTCAGCATAGTAGAAGACGATATGATTAGCCTTTATTCGACCTAGTAGGTACTCTATGGCACTCTTCACTTTATTCATAGGTGATCCTTGTCAGTACAAGTAGACTATCTTTCTTCAGGACGAAGACCGAATAAGGAAATGGTATTTAAAGGTACAATAAATTTAAAATGTGTAAAAAGGCCATTAATACCTATATCTACAGCAAATGTACCCCTGTAAAATGGTTAGTAGGGTTTGTTATAACAATTTCTGCAAATAATCAATTAAATTACAATTAATTCATTATTTAATTATATAATTTATTTTTATTTATTTATTAAACGCATTCAATATATTATTGTATATTATGAGAAGTATTGACGACAATCCTTGCATTCATTCATTCTGATCCTGTTCACATGTTATCAATTTAGTATAGTTGCGATTTTTTAACACATTACATTACTTAATAAAAATTAACCCGTGATTTTAATAATCACAATAACTTTATAATCATGGTGATAATTGATATTTTTTGTACCTTTATGCATAAACTGAGTAAATAATAGGAAATCTTAAAAATTAAAACTGGCTGTGAACCGTTACTAGGTAACGTAATAGTAAATTTTTTGTAACATTGTGAATATAAACAATAGACTTTTTTAAATACTTTGTGGGATGGTATTAAACGATATATGAGATGACTTTGATACAAATTTATTGTTTAATTTGAATATACAACTACAATATAATATCTTCATTATTTAATCTTGTGAAAGCAAGAAGGCGTCATGTTCTGGGGACAATAGCTTTTGTCGGCATTTGACAAATATTAAATCCACTTGACTATGTCCATGTTGGAATAACGGGCTTGACTCCTTAGCCCCAGCCGTCAGCTCATAAGAGGACTGTTGATTTATTTATTTTCTATTGTTTGAATACTAACATAAACATGGTTAACTAAATAATGATTCAAGAATTGGGAATCTAGTTATAACTTCTTCCTTATTATTGTATATAAAGAATTGAGATAGTAGACTTTATAATTGTAATTTACACGATTTTAAATTTAAACTTCATACATTTTTTATATGAGAAGGTAATTGTCAGTTGTATATTAATATTTTGTGTATTAGTTACTTCCTCTAATTGTAAATGAAACTTTTTCTTATGAATTATGTACTATAAGTACCTGTGACATGTAAATATATTGAGCCTATTGAATGTTAGTAATTAAACCTGGTGGTTCACACGTAAAACCTCTTACCAAGAAGTTTTGCCATTAATGTCTTTAAACATTTTTTTATATTAGGTGTCATTATGATCTCTTCCTTATTCCAATTACTATGTATAATACTATGTTTGTTTTTCCTGTGTTCAATGTATTTTAACTTAATTATATGTTACTAATTGACTTTTTTGTTAAAGTGATTCTATTCTATGTTACGTGTGTATGTACTTATAAAATTATAAAAAAATATGCTTTGTCTTATTCATAATCAAATTTGTACTTAAATATTTTCCCATCACAATTAATTTTCATAAATATTATTATGCATAATTCTATAATACATAATGTATAACGATAAACAAATTTGATCAGTGTAGAGATTCTTGATTTCTTTCACCTATGCCTAAAAGTGTGTGTCTATAGGCTGATGATAATAATGATGTAATATGTGTAAAGATCACATATTATAATTCTTTGAAAAGAACTCGAAATCATCATAATCAAAACAATTGCACACAATTTATTAACAGAAGCAACCATAAGACGTACTTTTTTAAACAATTATTTTAAGTAAGGCAGTGTCATTATTATATAATCTTATCAATAACAAGATTAAATTAACCAAAAAAAGAAACTATTTTCATTTTTAGTTCCATTTCAATACAAGGTGGGAAAGACGACTTGTACTACTTATCCGTGAAATTATTTTATTCATTGTATCGATTAGACTTACGTAAGTTGTCAATAAATATTCTAGTGGATTGGAAGTGAAACAATTTTCACAATGTTAAAAAACGTACCAATATATGATAATCTCATTAAAACTCCCTTAAAGAGTTTTATTTATGAAGATGCACAGGTTAGTTTACTCTTTTGCTAAAATTCATATTGATAAACATATTGGCAATAATTTAAATAACATGTTATGAAAATCTACTTACAAAACATATATTTTTCATAATTACTAACATAAGATTGATTACAGTGTATTGTATACGAAGAAGTAAATCAACCTACATCAATGTACTTCTCAGTAGTCCCTAAAAAACCCATATCTATAGCAAAAGTTAGTGCAGAAGATAAAAAGCTTTTAGGTAAATTTTGTTACATTTTTATATTTAATTATAACAAAAGAAGTCAGTCTGTAGTATATAGCACCCAATTTTTTCGATTATTTTACAGTTTAGAATTTACATTCGACTATTTTAAAACTGCTATATTTTTTTGTAAATTGTAGCTTCTAACTATCATTTCAACAAGTTGTACAGTGACGATTATATAAAAATATTACCAGGTACTTCTAAATTGTTAACAAACAACAAATTATTTCTGAGTAACGCGTTCATTTCTTTTAGGACATCTTTTGCTTGTAGCAAAAAAAATTGCAATTTATAAAGGCTTCAATGGAAGTGGATATCATGTAAAGATTACTGAAGATCCAAAGTCTGAACAAGTGTTATCTTTGCATATTGCAAATAAAATTCTACAACCAGTATTGTGGCCGATGACACCTAACAATAGACTGTAAACGAGACCTATTTTTTTGTCTCAACTGGATAAGTAATATATTTCTATGAATATGTATATAAAAGCAAAAAATCTTATCAATTACGTATATGTTTATCATACTTATTTCTAATAAGTTATAGCGAAAAGGAAGGTATAGTATTGTTAATACTCTGTTAGTAACGTATAAATGATAAAAACTTGAAGAATAAAAATTAAATACTAGAAAAGTTTGTTTTATTATTGAAATGGTTTATTAATAATTGTTAACTGTAAACGTGTTGTCATATTGGCCATATTTATTGTCATGAAATTTTCTGTGTAATAATAGTAATAAATAAGAAACTTAATTTTTAGACAAAAATAAATAAAATCGATTTATTATAAAACAAAATTAAATGCAATTACAACTATTTCAAGATTTTAATAATGGCACAACATCGTCTTCTATGTGACGTAAAAAAAACAAAGAATCCACCGCTTGTCAATGTCACGTAATCTAGAAGTCTTGTAGAACGAACCTTGCTATTACGTTAGAAGAAAATGGCTAGCGAGGTTGAACTAGCGAAGACCGCTGTTGCAGGTGGCGATACCATTTTCGGTAAAATTTTAAGGAAAGAAATACCGGCTAAATTTGTTTATGAGGACGACCAGGTTAGTAGTTTTAAATTTATTTTTTCATCGAATCTACTAGGACTGAACAGTAATTTAAAACTACAAGATTTTTACTTATATTTAATTAAATACTTTCTATTAGTATTGTGCAAGAATATAAAGCGTTGATTGGTATTGAACCAGCTATTTAGTCAAATTGTAAAAAAATCGTTCTCTAAAACATGACACTTATTTTTTTTGTTTTACAATGTATTATAAAATAAAAGCCAATTTGTATAGTATGTTGTAACTTGTGATGTTTAAAAGCCGAAAATAATCAAGATGATATTATAGATTTTGAATACTTACAAAAAAATGCAATTGTATCAGAGTTGATTCAATTTGCAATTTTGATGGTTCTGTAAAGGCTGTGAGAATTTTAAGGATTAAATCCATACAATTGGATTTGAATAATATAGCTTGATAAAAACTAAAAATGAATGCAAAACCTGTCACATAGTTATGTCTCAGGTAAAAAATGTTTATATAGTAATATTGTCTTATCATTTGTAAAATGCTAAATATTTCAGTGTGTCGCATTTCACGATGTAAATCCGCAAGCTCCAACTCACATTCTAGTGATACCTAGAAAACCAATACCTCAGTTATCAAAAGCATCTGATGATGATGAGCAGCTTCTTGGTAATATTTTTTATGAACTTCCATGTTTATTATAATTTTATTAATTTTATGTTCACATTGTTAAAAATATCATAATCTTTTTTTAAATAATGTGCTTGTTGCCTTGAGACAGTATGTTAAATTTTGGTATTCCATTAATATTGCTATTTACAATATTACATCAACTAGATCTACCACCAGTGTTATAACAACTATTATAATTTAATATAATAATAAGCATTTTAATATGATTATGACAATGTTTTTTTTATTCTTGAAATATTTGTTTCTACACATTATAACATCAAGACTCATAAGTCTTGATTTATTTCATAAAAGAATATTTTATTTCTTTTAGGACATTTAATGTTAGTTGCAAGGAAAATTGCAGCCAAAGAAGGGTTGGATGAAAACGGTTTCCGGTTAGTTGTTAATGATGGGAAGAATGGTGCACAAAGTGTATATCATCTGCACCTCCATATTTTGGGTGGGCGTCAAATGCGCTGGCCTCCTGGGTAAAAGCAGAAAAATAGTAATATTCATATTTAATAAATAAAGAAATTTTAAAAATTTGGTATGTAGCTTATTTTGATTTTGTTGTGTTGCCATAAACAAAATCAACTATGTTATTTACAAAGACAGTAAAAATCTTTAACCCATTGTAATAGAAAATGTAGAATGAGGATTCTATTTCCTAAACAAAAGGTGTACTATGATAATGAAGTTACTAATTTTATGCGACAACATATTGTTTTATTTAAAATATAATGGATAATAACTTCAACCTTAATTTCCGTAACTTATAGGCAACTGCTCAATATTAGCTTTTTGTACCGAATAAACCCTGTGAAAAATAAACAGCTTGTGGGTGTGATACGTACCTATTAAACCCTCAATGCGTTGTTAAGGAGGGTTACGACTTCACTTTGTAGCAACCATCTTACCCGAATTCTTTTAAATGATGAAGAATCAACACGAAACCTCATTAAAAAATTGTTTAAATCGCTTTTTATTGAGAGAAAATATCTGTTTTTTTAATACAAATCACAGAATAAAAATGATTACGTAACTAAGTGAAGTAAGCGTTAGTTGTAGTCAATAAAGAAATACTTTGTGTAAAACATAAAGACTAATTAAATTTAAATACCGTTACTAAAATCGTAACACAATTCTATGACAGAATTTTTTATTGCAACATTTTTTATTGTCAAAGTTACTTAGGTTTGTTTCCTGTTCTCCGAAGCGTTTACTTTGTTGATAAACCAATCATAACTTTAAATAACATCGTAAAAATGAGTGGAAATATTGTTATACATAACATATTTAGTGACTTAAAAAAAAACCTTGACGAGGAACAAGAATTACGTGAGGTATATTTTCTATAAACACTATTTATTGATACCTTTGATATCGGTTTATTTATTTTAAAGGTTAATCATTTTGCCTTAAAATATTGTTAATTAACTATTTATTTAAATTAAATGTGAATTCTAAACAACAATGCTTTATATATTTTTTCATTGTAACTCTGTTCTAACACAATGACGGTTTTTAAAGGTTATTCGAAAAATTTGCAAAGAAGTTGATGCTATATCCCGCGAAATAACGACAGTACTTCAAGTTATTCACTATGATGAGGCCGGTAGTAAGTATTATTATAACAAAAACATTTGTAATTTTTTTTTTTTTCTTAATTATTATGAGTGAAAAAATTTCTTTTTATGTGACAAAGTTGATATATTCCTTTGTTCATATATAGATATGTTGTAAATAATAAATTTACACTTTCACAGTTCAAGTTTATTTTCCATTAGTTGATTTGTATCATTATTAAAGCCTTCTGGGCATCTTGAATTGGGAAGGGGTCGCCCAGGCCGAGTCCCACACACCCCTCCGGGCCCACTCAGGGCACCGGTGGAACGTCCGTAAAAGGATTCCCCAGCGTTAAAAAAAAAAAATCTTGAATTGGGAAAGGCATACAGTTTTAACATTAAAAGATTTTGAAGTAATGCTTTTATTTTGATTTGCAAATATTTTTACTTTACATTATAATAGCTCTTTACGGAATAAAAAATTAACTATTTATTTACTTAAGAAGGCCTATGTTAATTTTTTTGTAGTTTCTCCTGCTTGTCTTCAAGTCAGACAATTGTTAACAAATGCCAATGCTGGGTATCTAAAGTTAAAGACTGCTGTACCATCTTCAGACTATTACAAGTAATAACCATTTTATTAAACATTAAATGATAAATAACAAACACCAAAGACAACTAATTGTTATAAAATTAAATTAATAGGATTTAGCGAAAACTAACTAATTAACTTTTATTGTTATAAAAAGTAAATGATTAAAAGCTATTAATAGAAAACTGAAATTGACTTTTACTTTCAAGAAGTTAAAAGTATCCTATAACTTAGTCTGAAGAAGATTTTCAAAAGATTTAGTGTATAGATGGAGGCTTTACTTATTCCAACTTACATTAAGCTATTTGCAGTATTATAGCAAGTTTTTTAAATAGTTATTTGCATTACCATTAACTAATGTAAATGTTGCTTCACCCGTTTGAAAAGGATATTGTACAAAACACTTCATTAACTAGATATATAGATTTACTTATACCAGCATGTACATATCAACAGTCAACTTTGAGTTGGGTGAAGAGGAAGGAAATACATGATTAATTTATTACCAGATATCAAGACCACTGGAGGTTCATGACACAACGATACTGTTTTCTTATTTCACTTACTATTTGGCTGGAGAAAGGAATAATGGCATCTCATGAAACTGTGGCGGAGATTCTTGGTAGTGAGTATATTTTAATATCTATACTGACTGATCGTTGATTACATAAGTATTTAGTGATTACATTCTTATGTATTTAAGTTGATGTTTTTAATAAATGAATTTAAGTCATTTATATAAATCATATTTGATGTCAAAATAAACAGTCTTCTGCTATCTAAGAGATTTTTGGTTCAATTATGGTTTTTCTTAATCTATACTTGTTACCACTTTTTATTATTAATCTGCAATATATGGA